>OOFH01072056.1:0-10482 GCA_900323355.1 Merlangius merlangus | reverse complement strand
CTCCATTTAGAGAAATACTTGTCTGCCTCTCAGATGGCTAGTTCATTTAATTGGTGAAGATATTGGACAACACTATGAAACCATGAAGAAAGATGTCTCCATAAACTGTCCAATGTGTGTGTGTGTGTGTGTGTGTGTGTGTGTGTGTGTGTGTTATTCATTGTGACCAAAGATGGGGACAAGATGTTGGAGTCCTATGTCACACCACTCCTGATGAGCTATGTCAACAAATACATAAAGAATCTAAAGCCGTCAGACCTGCAGCTCTCCCTCTGGGGCGGGGATGTGGTGCTCAGCAAGTTGGATCTGAAGCTGGATGTCCTGGAGCAGGTATGTTAAGTGGTACTTACTATTCATATTAGTTACATTTTTCGATAAAACAAGTTGAACTGCGCTTCAGTGTTTTCGTGAATATTTTAAATTTTGTTGAAAGAACATCGCATGATATTATACAGGGGCTATATTAACTTTCATCTTACCCACACATATAATGTAATTTTAACTGTATTTTTTTTTAATGGCACAGCAGCATCTCTTCTGGAGACAACCACACCAGAAATTGGTTGTTGCCGCTTTTCAGTTTGCCAGTTTATATAGCAAGTAATGTTGGTCTGGGGAAAAATTCATAGTACACTGAGATAAACAACTTCTATCTAATCAAATGTTCTTCATTTCTATCTGAAATCATAATGCACCACCAGTTATTTTTCTATCTCAAAAGTGTCTTATGAATAGCTTCATATAGCCTACATCATTTGCAACAACAGGCTACAAATTAAAAAAAAAAAGAGAAGTGTTGTATTACAGGATGCTGATACTGCATCAGTATTATGTTGACGGTGAACATGTTGATAAATGTACTTGAATGTTTTACTTTCCAAAGCTTTTTTAACTTTCTGTACATTTTATAGCTGTCATATCTGGATTGGATCAATGTTACTTTGGTAAAAAAATAATACTTTGCTGGCTGAAGTTCTTCAGTTTTAGTAGGGCTGTCCAAAGAACTACCTAACACGACATCAATTGTGATACAAGTTACTCTTGCATGCAGCCTTAAGAAAAAAACTTGCATTGGGTATTTGTGTTGAAGACTTTGCAGTTTACCCCTTTCAGGAGTTTGCAATCCCGTATTGCTTTTGAAAACTTATTTGATGAAGGGTCAATGAAAACCTACTTTTAGGAGTTATATTACTACTACTTTTAGTATCACTATGGTAGTATTAGAAAATACCTTTAATATGTTGTAATTATTGGTTTATACTGTCAAGGAGAAACAGAGTTGTGGATGACCATTTTCATGATTTAATGGGTGGAAGCGTAGTTCACAGATGCAGGCCAAACTAATTTGCCAGGCCTCTGAATAAATCAAATTTGGATATAGCCGTAACATATTTGTAATGTGTCGCTATTGGAAGGAAACATCGTTCCAAACTTAAAACACACAAATAACACAAGTAATTTTCTCCATGTTCCTGCCTTCATGAAATAACCTGCACCACTGCACCAGTGAGGTCGAGCTGAAGTTAAAGTCCTTGCAACTCTGGTTCCCATTTCCCACCACTTTGTATCTTCACAGGAACTGAAGCTGCCCTTTACCTTCATGAGCGGCCATATCCACGAGCTGCGTATCCATGTGCCATGGACCAAGCTTGGGTCAGAACCCGTGGTCATCACTATCAACACTATGGAGTGCATCCTAAAGCTGAGAGATGGAGCCCAGGTGAGTTCAAACTGAAGCTGATGTCACTAACTTTCAACGGTGTATGCTGTCTCATTCATAGTAAGAGGGGGGTGTAGAGACCTTGGGGATTTGACTTTGGAATGTTAAACATGGAATGATGGATATGTTGTCTTTGGTCCCAAAGGTTTATCAACCTGAAAAATACTGAAAAGTCTTCAAAAAGTCTTTGTTAATTATCACTGAAATGGTATTCACTTTAATTACACATCATACTTTATTATGAAGGCCGCCGTTGGGCTCAGGTTCAGTGTGTTGTGCCAATGATGTGGCATGTTGCCTAAGTCCTCTGCTGCTCTGATTAGAAGCATCTGTAAAGAGTTGTAATAAGTAATGCACTGCATTTACATTTAGGGCATTTATCAGGCGCAGTCTGATAATCACATGCTATCGGTAGGCAGGGAAATGTTTACTACAGCTACAACTCAAAAACTAAACCCTACTTAACTAAACCCTATCAATCTAGTTCTGGTTTGGCCACACATTACTCAAGCATGGATTAAAATTTGTTAATATGACATGGCCAAGTAGCATTTGCTTTTATCGTTGTGATCAGTGGCTAATTACACTTGATGAGTTGGGTCCGAGAAGGAATGCAGTCAAGTAAATGAGAAAAAAAAAACAAAGAACCTGAAAGCAAATATGTCATGCGCCGTTTCTGCAAAATAATGATGTCATGTCTTTTGTACAGTGATTTTTAGTTTGATCTACATTTTCAAAAGCTTCTGAGATGTAAAATAGAGAGCACATTGGCAAGTGCTGCAAAGACAGGGAATGCATTTTAAAGTTTCAAGATAAAAGTGTTTCATGATTCATTCTACCAGGATTAACTATTTGCAAATGTTTTCTACATTTATCAAGAGAAGCATCTGTCTTCATGTTTGATCCAGATGGGCCTTAGTTCAAAACAGATATTAGGATTTCTGCTACCTCCTTTCAAAGGGTCCTATTCAAAACTAATGACATTAGCGCAAAATAGCTATTAAATTCCTCACATTTATCATAAATACTGTAATACTTAGTTTTAACAAAGTCCAATGACTTAAAGTGTTTTCTTTTTTATTGTTGTCCTTATAGGTAATCATCAGAGAGGAAAAAAATGATAGCTTGAGCTATACCATGCCCAAATGGAGACATGACTCTGAAACCAATTAACCCTAAGAGCAATATTTATATTATTGTGTTCAGGTAGTTAGGATTATAAATATTTTCATTCTCAAGTAGGGTGTATGAAAGACATTTTTCTTAGATTTATTTATGCAGAATTGCCTGCTCCTACCTCTGCCACCCATGAGTCCCGGTACTGGCCAGCATCCCAAGGTAGAAGTTTCAAGGCCAGATGTCCCAGGAGAAACACATTTCAAGGGAAGTCAATTACAGCTCATTATGTAGACTGCGGTATAAAGATTTGTAACACATGAGCTGCACAGACCTAATGGTAAATATATCATAGTAAGCACATGGCTACTGCTCAAGTGATCATGTTTCCAGTTAATTGGACCTTTTAACATTGTTTTTGCATCGGCTTATTGCAAGTAAATTCAAAACAAGTATTTGTAACAGCTGGTCTGTGACGCTCCCCGAGAAAGGAAAATAATTATTTGGAAAATTGCTAATTACATTTTGGACAAATTATTTTTTGCTATGCACACCCTTGAGGCCCATTATGAAGTTGCGCCAGACCTTCAGCATAAGTCCTTGTAGCAGGACTTATATGAGTCGCCATACTATTTCCTATTGGGCCTTGACCGAAGGCTGTGTACTCAAGCCAAGAAAATCGAACACATTTCCGTTGTATTCCTTAATTAGTTTACGCTTTAACCTGATATATTAATTCAATTTAAACTTATTTCAACCCATGGTTAGAACATCTTAACGTTGTTTGTGGTGTTCTTCCGACGTAACTTCCTATTGAAAGAACAGTTACCCCTGTGGTTACATCCTTAGACCATCAGAAATTAAATTATATCCCCCAGGTTAACCAGTCCACTATATTACACCCGTTCGGCACTCGGCCTGGATCCAATTTTAATCTGCTTTCCGCTGGGAAATGCACTAGATTTGGCATGGCCGTATTTGGCGCCAGGGCTATCACAGTGAGTGAGCCAACCAAGTAATTTCAATGGTAGCCAATAGAACAAAAAAACTGAAAGTTGTGATTGTGTATGGAAAGTCTTGCACTCAATGTTTAGTAGATTAACTAGTGTTTCTCTTGTCCAGCAGAGGCAGGAACTTTGTGGTGGGCGTTGTGCGGAGTGTGGAAATGATAAATGATATAATTAATATGGTTTGTTTTCATAATTACTGTTAAAGCCTGAGCGCTGGCCTGTGTAAACATCCGTACCTCTTTTGAAGTTCATTAAGGGTCGTATATTTCACTAGTATTATTTGGATCTTTTAATGTTCCTGTTTCCCCAAGAGAGAGGAACCGGATAGTATTTAGGATATTCGTATTGCTCAATGGGGCCCATCTGCAAAGCACAGAGAGCAGCACACAATTATAGTTTCCAGCAAATGTGGAAAACTGGGCACTTTGCAGCACTTAGAGATTATAGCTCCTTCTGCATTCTTGTTGCCTGAAATGGGCTTTAATGTGAATTTCTTTGTCAGATTGTCATTGAGACTTGATTTACTCAAGACAATTAAAAAATGATTGCCCAAAGTGTCAATTTGGCATGCTTTGCTCTTGACTTGGGTTACGTCTTTTAATAATATAGTGATTTGCTATTAAGGTTTTATAGCTTTTAGAACTTGACATTTTGTGAATTACAATTTCTGTTTTCCAGAGGATCATTGTTTTTGGTGTCTTCATTTGGCCTCATGTTCTTTGTTTTGTTAAGACTGGAACTTGTGACGTTGATGTTGATGTTGAATTATTAGTGTGGACATTGCCATCTGAAATTAGGCTAAGACTTCCTCTGTGCTTAAGAGCTCACTATTTGTAACAGGAGATTGGTCATGGGGATGAAAGGGTTTTGTAGTAGTCAACCTAAACTCTTTCCTCTTGTGCAGAAATGGTAGACACTCTCCAAGTGTCTCCCATGTCTCTCTTGAGGAATTCAATATGAGTGTGCTGTTTGATCTTTGTCCATAAATTAAAACCATAGTCTGAATTACCTAAGAAATGAATGGGATGAAACAATGCCTTTTAAATCTATCATGCCATGCGGTGCTCTTATGGAAACTACAGTTATAAATAGACTTCATGATAGGAGTTGGCTACAGTCTTTGAGCAGCACTAGACCATGTCACTGGCATCCTGAACAGCTAACTATATTTGGTACATTTATTTTCTTACATTAGGCAGAGTTGGCGTCTAATGGTTTCAATTTAAATATGGGGGGCTGCTTCTAGTCTGTGGTATGATGCTGTGCATGTGGCTTTAAACCTCAGAGCATTCAAACTTTACACCATTATGAGCAGACTGATGAAACCTTTCAGGGTGGAAAATATTTCTTCAGAGTTTATTGTGTGGCTGTGTTTGGGGGATTCTTTTCTTTTTATATTTGCAAAATCGGCAGTTAGCAACGATGCTGCAAACTTGCGTACATCGTGTTTTCCGACGTCCCAGTAAAGCCCCCAATGTTAAGGAGCCAATTGACATTAGGCAAAGAGAGAGGAACCAGATGGACAACAGTTAAAGTGAATGCTAATGCTCTCAGGCACTCGTTTCTCTACATATGTGACAAAGATAAGGGTTTGGGTTTACCACGGAGGCCGTTTAGGTTTGGCTCGGCACCCCGCTTGATCTGGATGTTTTATGGCTGCTGAGTACATTTATCCCTGATGTGGAGGATTTGATTGAGGCATTGCCTCAAGATGATTTGTGGGACATGCCTGTGAGTCTTGTTGGTTTGGCACACATTCACAACGGGGTCCTTTCCGCTGCTAGGTTCCGTCTGAACTATTTTCAAGAGCTTCACAACAGCAACCTTTTATTGTGAATTAATAATGGATAATACATGTGATTTAGGGAACCCCCTTTTCCATTCATAAAGACTTGTTCCAAGCCATGGGATTTCATTCCACCAAGGGATTTACCAGATAACTGACCATGGGCTGCTTCTGCACGCTTGGATGTTATAAAGCAAGCCATCATGTGACCTGAAGATATTTATACTAAGACACATTGCCCTTCAGTATGTGACACGTTTAAATTAGACCCATCAACTACATCATAGGTCTTACAACATAGTGACCTCCCATGCACCGTCTATTCTTCCTCCTGTAGCTACTGTTTTCTGGATGATACTGCTCTACCACTACCAGTTGTGGTTTCCCACCCAGAGTGGAATCCACAACCCACTGCTAAGGAAACCCAGGATATTTGCAGTGCTCCACAGCTGTCAAAGTGCATAGACCCTTGTGGTAAACTTTTCCACTCCTGCATTAGTGCATTGTGGACATTGTTTAATCGGAAACCTTGAGGCAAAATTACATTCATCAATTGGAATCGATTAAACTGATAATATGGGATGAATTAGAACTTGGTTATCGCACCACTGTATTGCGCCTTTTAAACAACTGTTAAGACAGTCAACTTACAATCAACGATTACATTTTCTCTCGATCTTTAACAAAGGCTTCATTGGAGGATTGGGACCATTCTCCCTATTGCCCAGCCTGCTCCCATCATTCGTCCAACACAAAGCACATAAAAAAACCAGCTTGTGGAAGTTTGTAATTAGATATTACAAACTGGATAATCTTTCTCCCAATGCATTCCGGAAATCTTGCCTTTGATTCCTCTGCTCTCAGGGAGCAAACGGCTTACTGAGATTCCTCCATAAATCAGTGTGATCATCAGCTCTGCTGGGCCTTGTCTTCAGGACCCACGGCTTTGGATAAGCTATGTTTTTGTCTCTTAAATTCAACCTCCTCTAGTGGTTTCAAAACCCATTTCAGACTTATGGTAAAAAGACAGGGATGTCACAAGACTATCATCTCCTTAGGAAATTTGGGAATTTTCTCTGATGAGAGACAGAAAGTAAGACCAAGACTAAAACTTAATATAAAGGAGGAGGCACGATGAAAGAAAAAAAAGAGAAATGTCAACAAAAGGAAATGAATGAGTATCAAAGAGTAATCTTTAAGAGCTGTTCAGAAGGGTTATGGCATTACTTCAATGAAGATCATCTTAAAATAGAAAATTATTGCAATAGTTGTGGAAGAAGAGACACAGATTGTTTACAATGTGTCAGACCTTCAGGTAAACGTTCATGAAAGCTAGCCTCCTTTGTTTGTTTTATGACCCCTCCCTACCTACCACTGCCGTCCAACTCCCGACATGTCCCATGTGGCCCTGAATTGACCAAGCAAATATATCAACAGTGTATCAACATTTAGACAACGCTTTAATGAATGTTGTGCATTTGAACCATACCCTTTCATGTAAGTTAATGACATTTAATAATTACGTCACATTTCAATAGGAGATAGACTGGATTTTAAATAAATACAGAGCTAGTTTTGAGATCCTCTTTGTTTTTCATCTTGGTTCTCGGTCACAAACATTAGCTTTGCATCATCGTAATCCACTGGTATTTTCCCCTAGTGTTCTGACCTGATTTAAAGCATCTGCAGCGGGAGCTGAGTGTGTCGTTTCAGCAGAGGAACCTCTGCCTAGCCACCATTATCTGTTGAGTCAGACAGGCTACATAACTTTGCCTTTGACTTATGTGACTTTGTGGTTTAATTAAGATTGGGAGTCCCGGTGGTTTGTGGTTCCCGTTACTTCTCAGACAGTTTTCAGACACAGGAAAGAAGCTTTAGGGGGAAAAATTAAACCCAGTGGTGTCCTGTATCAAATGAGTCAAGCACTGATCAATACACTCTGGGCAGGATGCTGCTACTTCACCGCCTAATCCCTGCTCTCAGGCCATCCGGACTACAGTCACCCTTTAGTGGAAGCCATTAAATTTGTTGTGCCGCTGGTTGAATTGTACTTTGGAGAGAGATTACATTACAATTAGGGTTCACTTTAATTTAACTTGGGATTTCGGTTTAGAAAACTCTTGGTATTAAGAACACAATTGCTTATCCCCTTGCTAGTGTTTTGTTTAATTCAGCCATTCAGTAGTATAAGGTTTTATGCTCAGCAAGCTGCACCATTTGGATCAAAAGTTTGAGGTATTCTTTGTGTATATTAGAGGGCCACAGCTTTCCATTCTGTTTATATGTCTTGCACAGGCTAAGGCCACCATCGTTGGCCCATTTCTCACTACACTTCTCTTCATGTCATCACCCATTACCACTTTTATAGAGACGGATACATCTGACATTTTCTTTTACTTTGGGTGAAACAGAAAGCTATTAAAAGGGGTAACACAGTAACTGGGAGCCCCCGTGTGTAATCTCTCAGTGCAGAAAGGTAGGCTTGTATGACTCCATGTTACACAAACCGTGGGTGGTCCTTGTTTAATGTCCCTGGGTGAGTGCGTGCGCCATTTAGCAGACCCTCACCCCTCTGACCTATGAATGATTCCACTCTTATTATAGAAATAATGACGCCATATAAGGCAGGATGCCTTAAGCCAGTAAAACGGGTTGTATAGAGCCAGTCGGTAGCTAACCACTTGACTGAACAAATCTTTGATGTTGCCTTCACCTATTAAAACACAATTCTGTATACCTTACATGTCAACCTTGTTTAGTGCAGCAGAGTGGGCTTCTAAGGCTTATTAAATGGAACTCAATGCCCTTGCTGTCTTGTTTTGGTGGGAAGATCGGAAATTAAGAAATGTGTATATGAAGAGTTGTTAGTATTTGCTTTTATCTTGGCAGGGTCCCAGTCCCCTGAGATTAGCGGAAAGAGAAGAAGAATGTTATATGAATAATTGAGCCACTTGTTACTCCTCAAGATGGGGGAGGGAATCAAAGGTGATTGTGTGCAGAAGGCATATGGTTAGTTGAAGAAATAACAAACGGGGCCCACTTGAGGGAGACTAACGCCTCAGCTTGAGATGGACCACATTGCTTTTTTAAAATGACCAACATGATAAGAATTTGCATGTGGCATGGCTAAGTTGTAATACAATGAAATATTCGGGGAAAATTGGTTTGTGATTTACAGCTGAAACGCAGGCCGAGGTGGACATTGGAATATTGGGCGTTTTCCCTTTTCCTTGGTGGTTGGGCTTGCTAACAGATATCAACGACTACACCTCTCCCTGGCCACCGGCCAGACACACGCCTGCACTACTGGACGCATGCATTACTCTTCTCCCAATCATAGGGAAGACATGTTGTTTTTGTTAAATTCAGTCAAAGATGATGAATTGATCCACATAAAAAAGCAAGCAAGCTTTCTGTCCACAATGAAACATTTTTTAACAGTTGCTCCTGTCTGCCTTGAAAAAAAAGATCAAACCGTGCCGTACAGACGTCCATCTCTCATGTAACTTTATGTACGCTGCTTCTGTTCCACTGCAAGCCGCTGTATAAAAGCTGCATCACCGCGAGGGCCTGCCGAGTTCCGCGCCGTGTGTTCCAGCGCTGCAACATGGCTTTGGTATTTCTCAACACTGGGGGAAAGTCCTCTCCCATTTCTCTCTGCGTGATTTATTCTATCTCGCTGGATGCAGAACATCGATGCTCTCCAAGAAAGTCTCAGGTCCTTCTGCCGTGTCGAACCAGCTGCACCTCACATGTGCAATTAAGCTGTCAGGAGTAACTTTGGCCACTACTTGTGCTGTTCCTGGAGGCTGGCGCAATAGTAGGTTGCCTGCAGGGTGCTTATGTCTTCTATCACATCGCTAATACTGTGTGGTGAGCTGCTGCTGCTGATGATGATGATGATGAAGGGCAAACCTGGAAAAGCAGGAGCATTTCATGTGTGACAGATGGCATTCGGTAATGTTCATGCTAGAATGCAGTCCTACCACTAGTTGTCAGCAATTTACCAACATTGAGAAAAGGGGTATTTTTTGCAAGTGAAATTATGTGGTCAAAACACTTTGGCCATTGTTATAGGTTTGATTAAAATGAATAAATATGACTGTTCTCTTCTTATAAATCGTGTTATATTTTAGATACAAAAAACATGATGCATATATTTAGCTTAACTGTGTGTGTGTGTGTGTGTGTGTGTGTGTGTGTGTGTGTGTGTGTTTGTGATTCCTTAAGTGTGATTCAATCAGTGCTCAGAGGGCTTTGTTGCTGATTTGTCTCACAGATTACACTGACCGACACCTCAACATGCACCCATCCATGTTGACATTTAATATTCTCAGTTACATATCATGTGTAAATAATACAATTGTAATGGTGTGATCCAGATGCCTCGGACACCAGCCTTCCGAGTTGCACTTGTGGTGTCATTTCCAGTGCACATATAGCGTTCCCGTTCGTCTTTGTGATTGTGTCATGAAATTGGCTAGTCGTTGTTTATTTTTAGCTACATTAGCCACTTTAGCAATCCAGCTCAAAAACAAACAACACAACTTAACATTGTATTGCACGCACAGCAAGACAGCAAATAAATTGGTGACCGGTATAAAGTAGCAACGTAATCAAGTGTGTAAGAGCATTTAAAATCGACATTCAAATGACCACCATGGTACAAATACAAGAATATAAATCTCTTTACGAGCGCAGCCATTTTTGTTGAGAGCTTCAATACTGAACTTGGTATACTCTCAGAATTCCGAGGGGGCCCGACCAAAAGGGGGCGTGCCTCTGTGAAATGCCGCAAGAATGCTGGGAGATTTCCCCACTTGCAACTCGGAAGGCTGGTGTCTGAGGCA
>OOFH01072052.1:0-12932 GCA_900323355.1 Merlangius merlangus | reverse complement strand
GGGATCTGACAGACAAGGCATGATGAGCATTCAGCTAACCACACTGGTTACAATGCGTCATCATTGTTCACTTACTAGAGGTCATTCAGAAATACAGTTTGGATTCGCTTTGGGCCCACATGAGAAGCCCAACATCAGAAGTGATTGTCTCAACTCAATGTTTTTAATGCAGGTTGAACCACAGAAGACTTAAGAACACTTTATTGAATATTCACAAAACATGAAAAGTAATAGTGTAGTGTACCAAAGTATATTGTACAGACGCCATACATTTATACTACATAAGATGGCGGTAGTACAGACGCTATATGTTTCTACTCCTGAAGATGGATGGTACAATTGAATCACTGCGTTAGATAAAGATCTAAAACATCTTTAACATGGAATCAGACTTTGCACTTAGCAAAGGCCTGTTCAGCATGCACAGCATTTACTTTGTGAGTCAGCTTTTCCATTTCCTGTCCATCGATTTTTATTTTGGCTGATTATTAAAACACACTTCTTTAGTCCTGTGGTATGGCAAAAATTTCCACACCACTGACTTTTACCAGAAGCATAATTACAGTAACTTGGAGCAATTATCTGCCATTATTTGCGTGGCTTTCTAACAACTGGTGCCATATTAGCTTTGACTTTGGCTTGGACTAATATTGATAGTTTATGCAAATGCACTCTTGTTTTCAGAGCCTAAATGGATTTTTCCAACAAACTGAATAAATTAAGAACTATGATGTTGTTGTTTTTTTGTTAAAAGTTGACCAATATTTTTAACATCAGCCAATTCAGGCAATTCACAACCAAAAGACAAACCTCGACAAATGAAAAGAAACTATTAACCTGTATTGATTCAAGGCGCATAGTTCCAATCCATCATGGTTAACCAAGGGCTAAACAATTGCATACATCGACTAACACAGCGAAGCATCAAGAGTCTTCCAAATCATTTTGAAATCTCACTTTATTCAAATGGATTTCCAAAAGTGGGAATGAATCTGCCTTTATTCTTTCAGAAAAACACGGACTGAGACCTACCGTTCCAGGGGGCACCAGTGTGCCACTATCAACCCTACAAGATGCCCCTACGAAATGTCTTTAACAAAATCCCTACACCATTAAAATGGGTACAGCTCCACAAAGCACAGACACAGAACAGAGCGGTGTTTTCTCCTCAAAATACCCACCTTCGGCAGCAGTGTCCTCTGCAAGCACGGCCGGGCGGGGAGAGAAAGAGGGAGACATTCATTAAGCAGCATGCAGACAAGCACTGCGCTGTTGCATGTGTTCCCCGTGCAAGGCTTAAACATCACGTGCAGAATGTGTGCCCTCTAGTAACCCTTGCTGACAAGGCTTTTGATTTTATTAGAAGGTAATAGTCAATTAGTTTTCAGCCGCCTGTGTGTACACCCGGCGTTCCCGTCTGAAATGTAGAGGCCTATGTATTCGGCCTGGTGAGTTCGGCTTGGGGTCGTGGGATTGAGGCGCGTTTAGGGTTTGACTGGATAAGGTAGTCTCCGGATGCCGCGTTACTTGTTTTGACTTAAGCTGAAACGCTTGTTTTAAGATGACATTAACCATATTACCATGCTAGGGATTAGATGCTAAATATACTGTCATTAGAATATAAGCCCCGATAAAAATCATGATGATTGCGTGTCATGTGGGTTATGTTTGAGTATTACATCTAAACGCTCTCATCTTAGGCTATATCTCTTTAAATGTTCCTATTAACATATGTATTTATCATACCTATTCCTCATTTTGACGCCTCCTGAAACACATCTAAATTATAACCTTTAAACATAGGATTACTATACCAAGGCAAAGTGACTTGCAATCGCACCAATCATAGTGGATTTTGCCAAAGTGAGATTGTCGATGGACTGTGAAGTTATTGTGAGTGCACTGTAATTATCTGTTGCATATCAGTGGAACTGCAATAAAGCAAATATGCGTGATAAATGACATGCTGCATCTGTGAAATGAAATGCATTCAGTGTGATGAGATGTGAAACATTCATCAAACTTAAGAAGAATGGTTTTAAATAACCAGGTTGCCTTAAACGCATCTTCGTCTGAGTCAGATCAAAAGCATATTCAATGTAAAGATGATTAAAGACAAATAGCGATGCCTGCAGAAGAAAAACACTGAAAGGTATGAAAATGAAGAAAATCCATGAAAACCTAGTCTTCCGTCTCAAACGATTCGTTATTTTTTATTAATTATTATTCAAATCCTACGTCAAGCTAGTCAATTAAAAAAGTAAATTACTCTAATATTTGAAATATCCACAATTCAGATGTATTACCTAAGAAAAGGCAACAAAGCCTTTTATACAAATCAAAACAAACAAACCTCCTACCTCTTTTTAAGAGTTGCTTGCCCAGATTCAACAGATTAAACAGACTCAGAACTTACCATACCAACTGCTTCTCCCTCTGAATAAGGCATCATGCACGCACACAAATCTAAATCATCATTTTGTGAACAACTTACAAAACAATAATACAGTGCAGCCGACTTTGTATCAACTTCCATGACTATATGGTCCATTCGAGGTCAAGTTCTGTGTGTGGACCATGGAGCTAAAATATCAGATAACTGACGGAAGTCAGGGTGACAATCTGACTGGAAGTCCATCACAATAACAGGTCTAGGTGGTGATTTGAGGTCTCCCATTAGTTTAACACGTGCGTGTGTTTGTGGTGGTGGTGGCGGATGGCGGTGGTGATGATGGGAGGAAACTGGAGAAGCCAGTAGAAAACCACAGAAGAAACACACTGAAGCAGCAAGGAGTCAGTTCTAGCCACTATGGTAAACCTCCTATAGCCTCGATTGAACCACCGGAATGGGTTGAATAACGCATCGGTTAAATTTGTACTTTGTTCACAAAAGGAGGAATTTAATATGAGACCTTACCTAATCAGCCCCCTGGCTAACCTCAGGACTCCAAACAAAGGGTTATGGTAATGATTTGTAATAAATGCGTCTGGCAAAGCAATCTATAACTTACAAATATTTATAATGGCTTTCAAATGAGACATTATTGCGGTGAGCTCAGGTTTAATATTCTGCTGAATTTTCAGGTTCAATAAAAAAAAAAAGTATGCCGTTTTTATTTTTGTTTTGCAGTGAATGGGAGAGTACAGTTTATCGCAGTGTAGTGCTTCCCTTTCTTTAATATTTGTTATTAAAGCAAACGTTTTTTAGATTATGACATGAGCATAAGCAGCAACGTTAAATCTAAGATGAGTTAAGAAGGTGCATGCCTGAATTCCTATAACAACTGTGAACATGAGTGTAAGAGAATCCCAAAAAAGGGTAGATGCTATTCTATTTTCAAATGTAAATCATAAAAATGAAGGTGAAAAAATGGTAGTTATACAGATAAATGTCTTGGATAATCTCAAGTTAAAGTTATTGCTACTTGCCTTTTAATACAAAGATGTATATGTTTAAAAAGTTATCAAGACATTACATTTAATAGTATTGTTAGCATGCAGCTCCCATCCCACTATGTCCTCTCTACATATTTGTGTCTCACATGTGCAACCGCATGTGCACAAACACACACACACACAAACACACACACACACACATCCATCACACAATTCTTCTTTTACAAATGTATCCAGCTGGTTTCATCATAATCCAGAGAACTAAATCCTTGTAATCCCCCTAGTAAACTGATCCCAATCCCATTGTACTTGAAACACAAAAACCACAATGAACTCATCTTTTACATCAGTCAAGATCTTCCTCTTGTGGGGGGCTCTCGTGTTGTCAAAGAACAAACCACAGTGTGTAGCCAATTCTAAAATAAATAAATAAAACATTAAGGGTCTGGGATCAAGGATGTGATGTGCACATAATCTCCTTCATTTTGTACCAAATTATCAAATGTAAAAGTAACAAAATGGTTTGCGGACGCACACTGCGGTGGCAGTCCTGCGGTGCAACAGCGATCAGGAGCCATGACTACGTCACGGCTTTCATACGTGTGTAAGGACAATACGAATACATTCATATTGTGCATCGATAATAGGATTTGAATTAGTGTTCTTTCCTATTTCCGTCTTGTGCTTCCTGCGTCATCATTTCCCGCCTGGGTTTTTATTTTAATACTTTTTCTATAAAACAAAAAAGTATGTAAACACTATCTCCCAAGCCTTTTCCCCAAATCGTACTTGGTTTAATTGTTAAAGGGGCCAATAGCACGCATGTTTATCAAAACTGTGTCCATCTTGATTAACATGTTGAGAGGAAGAATGTTTGGCAATCTTATTGTCTTCTGCTTGATTCTGAGCCAGAGGCTGAATCTGTTTTAAACCAAAACCAGAGAGCCTCACGAACACAAAAGCATGAAAACCAGTTCAATGCAAGGCCGTTTTCTCATTGCACGGTTAGGGCTTTTTCAGTGCTTACCGAAAACGTGTTTGTTTTTTATTTTGCCGATTGTTGAGTTCATTATATATTTAGCAATTGTTTGAGAAATTGGCACCGACAACACCCTTGTTTGCGTGGCGAGAGAGAAGAGAACGGGATGCCTGAGCACATACCCAGCAGAAGTAAACAATACCAGGCAGGCTCCCACCGTTTGTGCAACCAAAAAAAACTCAACATTGTGCGCTCATAGCTGGGTTTAATTGGCCATTACTGACAGCAGAATGATAATAGCGTGCACTAAAAAACTAAAGCGAAATAGAGTTGTCATCATTGAGAGAGAGAAACAACAACAGAATCAAACCGTGAGAAAGGCAGTGTGCAGTACCAAGCACAGTTACGACCGCGTGATGAAAATGCTTGTGTTGGTTTGTCACATCGGCACCGGGTCAACAAGTCAATCGTACAGTAGAGCAACACCATTATGAAACAAATGAAGGGTATTTTTTTAAGTTGCTTTGAGAACTCTTATTTTATTATCAAAAATCCTATTGGAGCATGTTTGTTTGCGTGTGTGTGTTTTGAATTTGATTGCCTCAATGCCACAATGCCTTGGATGTATTTACTTGAAGGCCAAATCCTTCCCTTATTCCAATACTAAGAGTTGTGCGTTTGAAATGTATGTACCCTGACTTTGATTGATTGCACCTCACTCAGGTAGGTCTGCCCACCGGACTGATTGCCAGATAGACCGAGATTGATATGTGTGCCACTCTAATTTAGGGTGAGTGGCAGAGAGCGAAAACGCTGCATGATAAGCATGCATTGAGCCTTGATGACAGATTCAGGACAACATATTGGCCAGTCGGCAAGGAGTAGAATGCTGAGCCAGGGTGAGAGAGAAAATTAGTGATGCAATAAACGTGGCGTTTTTTATTTTTAGAATATAAAGTCATCAAGCGATCTGTTACAGGGGGATAAGCAGAAGCTGAGCTTCCTTGGCCCCAATGTTTCAATTTAAAAAGGTTTTTGGAAATATACAACACTATAATAGTTCCACGGAGGCAAACTTTCGCAGACAATGTTTATGTGCCGAAGAGGATAATCAATCTGTATTTGCGGCGGTAACCAAAAAACAGACATGATCTATAAGTGCTGAAAATAGTCCCACTGCCGCTTTACCAACCGATCCTCCCCAGCCCACTGTCGTGGCGCTTTAAGGGAGAATAATACACAAGCCTTTGCCGCAAAAGATCAGTTCAACCAATGGATCGATTTGTTGTTAAATTACAATTTGGACCAAATCAAGAGTAATGAGTTTAAGTGCGGTGGGCTCATTTTTCAGCAGTGCAGCCTGAACCTAATGCATCTATCTACCTGGGGAGCGTTAGCAGCATTACCGCACGCACCATTTTCCTCATTATCCTGCACAGGCTACGGGGCGAGGAGAGGGGGCCGGGGGGAAGAACTCGGTAACGTGCCCCTCGGATAGAAATCAATAGAACCTGCAGCCGCAGATGCGGTGCACAATTTCGTTCTTTCGCTTTCACTACTAGGCCACCTAAATGCGTTACTGCTATGCCCTGTCTCTGCCTTCTGGAGCCATTTGAGTGGCCATCCTGGCTATGGAATATAAAAATCTATGACTGCAGTCCATTAACCACTTACCATCTCGAACCATTTCTCGATTTAGTCCAACATTTTTTTGACTCGAGTAGAAGAGTCAAAAAATGCTTTCAGAATCTTTGCCATGATGACAACAGAGTTGTCCGCCTTGCTTAAAGAGGACAAACTATACCACCAGGTGTGTCCACCTAAATCTGTGCTGGATAGATGAGCAACGTTTACTTCAGTCCACTGGGTAGGCTGGTAGACTGATCTATCCAGCACAGATCTAGGTGGACACGCCCACTAGTGATGTCATATGGTGCAGATTTTCGAAACGGCTTGTAAGGCTAATCACACTCACACCTGGTGGTATAATATGTCCCCTTTAAAGGCCAGCTTCTATCATATATTCTGAATGAAATTCCTATCCGTTAGCCTGAAATATTTCTTCAATGGCAGAATACTTAAAACACTAAAATAACATAACATACGCTTTTTCCTAAACGTCGACAAAGTAGTCCTAATTATTTGAAAAAACTATTTCCAGCTACTATGTGCTCCTTGCAGGCGACGTGATGTTGACAATGGCCTGCCTTAGCTGTCTTTAAGAAGACCATTATCTGACCTAAGCCCAACAGCAAGAGCCTGGCAGCAGCAGATGTGCTAAAGAGCCCACCACTCACTCTTATGTGTATTGTGGGCGGGAGTGATTCCACCAGGATAATCACAATGGCTTAAGGTCTTCAAAACCTTAATCCAAGGATTGACAATAAACAGGAAAAAGTACTAGTGCATCTTTCAGGCATGCAATAGCTGCAGTCTAAACCCTTGCATCCTTGAAGTCGTTGGAATGCAATGGAATTGAGAAACGGCAATGCGAATAAACCTCGGTCTCAGCTCATTTTCTACGGGAGTAGGAATTAGAGTGGTACGTCCAGAACAACCAGGACTCACACACTGTTTTTTGCTGCTCAGGGAAATTCTATTTATGGCTCATACAGTCTTCTAATGATGAGCAAATCCTGATTTGAGGTGCACTGTTCTTTTGCTTCAGTTACAAAAAAAGTGTACTAACATTTCCCCAAAGCAGAAAGCAAAAAGTAAAGCTGAGCTCTAGGAACAGTATTAGGAAGGCGAGCAGGAACATGGCCTTAATATAATAGATAATTAGATAGGATGAGGAAAATGGGAAAAGACAACGTCTATAGGCCGGAATATATTGATTTACAAATAATTTAGCTATCGCCCTCTGTTAAAATATAAAGTCAAAACTACAAGGAATGAAGCATGATTTACTACCAGACTTAAAGATTAAACATTCGTCATATTCGTCATTTGACGGAAACACTACACTTCCTATGGTGAGATAGAAGAATAAAGCAAAATAGTATTCTACTGATACAGAGCCACCAGGAATATCTGTGGCCATCTATATTTGAATAAACAATAAATTGTACAACTTATAGATCATACAGATGTTTTCCTCCATCCACCACTAAAAATCCTGTTTGTGGTTAGATATTGTATTTCACGTGACATTACTCTAAGAACAAAATGTGCGCTGTCAAATCTGCCACACTACTAAAAATAATGAAACTATGAACATGTAAGGCTATCATATGGATGAATAGTTGGTTATTATCCGAGTCTGTAGCTCGGGAATCACCAGAAACTGCATTGTCATAAATCCATTGTCAGTGTAAGGCTAGGCTTTTTACAATGAGAGGTACGCTCTTATGTCATAGATTCAGGGTGCAATGTTTAACTCCCATCTGAATGCAGTTCTGACCACTATCATTCTGTATTTCCATAAAAAAGAGCTATTATACAGTATATTGTCTACGCGTGTGTGTTTGTGTGTGTATGACCGTGTTTGTCAGCTAGTCTCAGAATGTGTGTATCTCCCTTTGGCTCAGGGAGGAATCTCCTTTGAGAGGCCTTCGGTGTCAAAGAATTTCACAAACACCCTGTGACAGTCGGCAGCGGATGTATTTAAACAAGGCAAAAAAATCCTGCGGGAAGACCCCCCTAATCTTTTGATCCTTATATCTGTCTTTGGACTGGGAGACAGCAATATACCATTAATCGGCTGTCCTCTGTGTAGAGCTGGAGGCTCCTAGACAGAATGACACCTTCAGAGAACAACTGGGCTCACATGACACACTGATAGACACGCCAAAGAGAAAGTAACCAATCACATTAATGCATGCATTATCCCTAACCAATCACATTAATGCATGCATTATCCCTATGTGACAGAAGGCATCTGGGATGGCATTTTGGATCATAATGAAACAAACGTACAGAAATGAAGTGAAGCAAGAATTTGATCTGTGATTAGAATTAAGCCTATGAATGAAATACTAATTATGGCAGTGTGCCGTAATAAAGCAAATGTCAAAGAAAATCCATGCAATGAAGTAATTCAAAAGAAAAACGCATGGAAATAAGCAATAACGTGAATCCGAGGGGGAAATGTCAGTAATGAAGAAATAAATCGGACGAACGAAAATAAACATATTAATCAATAATACCTAGACACAAACACAGTCATCTCCAACGACTGGAGATATATAGGGTCGCTAATTAGCCTGCCAAGCGTATCTGTGGACTGGAGTCAGAACACAGAGCAGAACCAGTACAAACAAAGGCAGGGAACTCAGCCTCCCCACAGGGGGAACACGATACGGGAGTGGACCCTGTACTGTGGGGCTGTACAGCGGGAGAACCACACAACTATTGATATTCAACAACAAAAACTTCCTTTTTTTATTAAATGGAAATATCGGTTTTCCCGATGCAACCAACCTAGACTTAGAAATGTAACAAGGAGGTAATAATGGCGTAGCAGCATATTGAACCAGAGAAATTAAAGAAACCATCTAGTATGTGTACGATTACACAGAGCACTATAGAGCTCAAGCCCTAGCAGCCAAACAGCATCAAGGACAAACTGGATCAGAGCAAGGAGGGCATGTTCATTAGGTCTTTACCCAGCAGTGCAACATTAGAATGCATGTATCCATAGCCAAAGGTTGACACTGGTAAACACAGTTCGATTGATTTATTTTTAGAATCGTCGGGTGATGTGATATTGAGGCTATTTGTGTGCCCCAATTTCCATGTCTTGCTTCATATACGGAACCAAAGACTAAAGGTGTTGACAGAGCAAAAGCATTGAGCAATAAAACTGTCAAGACTACATCACAATCATACAGTCAGGCTGTGCTTACCCAATGCTTCTACAATTTCCATTTAACAAAAGCAACAAAAAACCACACCAAAGAGCTACTACTTTGAACAGAGTATAATATACCAGTAAAAGAGAAGTAAAAGTATATAGTGTGCAAAAGCACATCATCGTCAACCACCACTTACAGAAAAGTATGATATTCTAGCCAGTACCTTTCAATAACAACTATACATGATTTAATTGTAATAAATGCAGAATTGATCTTATTCTTGAAAATAATATCGTTTTCTCGTGTTCAATGGGAATGGCGTGAGTCGATATAATGCACGTAAAATGTAATAAGTAAAAAGCTTTGAAAGAATAGATGTTTTCAACACTTAGAAGTAGGACCCTCTGGACTCGATAGCAGTATCGATAAGCTTGGACCTTATTGATTTATCGGAATTTGAGAATTTGGAACCGGGTCCTCCCTGACCTCCATACCTATTTTCACTATCTTCCTTTTTCCCAGCAAAACCGTCCCGGTTAGAATATTATAAAAACCTGCCCATAGGCCCAGATTCTACCACATGGAGTCGGGGAAGCTCCAAATTTTTTTTGTGGCATGTGAAATCCTGCACATAGTACCTGTAATGTTATATACCTCTTGAAGATGAACAATAAAATACATTTTCAAGTGGTTATCAGCTGACAAAGTAAAAGGTGGATTACCTTTCATCTAGCCAAGTTCAAGTCTTGGTGAACGTTTCTCCACACATGTACATTGACCTCAATACAGTAGTGTGGCAGCTAAGCGTGAAGGAATATAGCCTAGCACGTATGCACAGTAACTAAAAGACTGGAGAATGGAAATAGGGCATGGTAACAACGGTATCGTCCCATAAGTGTAGGCTACACACAAATGAATCATATATTGTGACTAGAAAAACACTGTAATGTTGCTCTAGTTTTGCCTCCATATAAATATTGCCTCTGCATAAATATTTAATTTCAAAATGATAAATGGAGGAGTTGTGCAGTGCATTTATGTTTTTTTACTAATGAAAAAAGAACTTATCCTGCTGAACAGAACAGTGCATTTAAATAATTGTTTTAACCAGACAGTGGGATCTGCAAGTGTGTGTGTGTGTGTGTGTGTGTGTGTGTGTGTGTGTGTGTGTGTGTGTGTGTGTGTGTGTGTGTGTGTGTGTGTGTGTGTGTGTGTGTGTGTGTGTGTGTGTGTGTGTGTGTGTGTGTGTGTGTGTGTGTGTGTGTGTTTTTCTCTTTGTTTTCTTTGTGGCTATGTGATTTAGTGACTATGACCATAATAATAACCATCTGAATTGGACCTTACAGTACATCTATTTTCTGATAAGTTTAGAGAGACAGTAAAACATGCAAATTAATTTAATAAAATAAAATGCCGACTGTATTTCAAATTCAAAATAAATGATAGCCTCTCGATTAAACGCAACAGATAATGGACAGTGAATTTATATAGGCCTATGCCCATAACCTGACCCTAAGGTTAAGTGTTCGTAATAGTTATGAATGCGGTGGTTGTTTTTACAGTTTATTTATTGGCATGCCTTATTTTAGGGCCCATCCGCCGATACCTGTAATATGATGCTCTCATAATGGCGCATTTACTGACACTCAGCAAATACGATTAGCGATTGACGTGCCCCGCGCATCATCCGCGCGGAAGCCCGCTCCGTGAACTCTTCACCCGGGCACTAGACGCGACAAGCCACGGAAACCTAATATCCAGGAGGACGGGGAAGACGCTTCAGTCCCAAGCAACCAAAGTATTATCCCATTCAAGTCTGCCATCTACCGGCAGGAGAAGAGAAAGACAGCTGAGGTTCACCAACGTAAAAGTGTTCCTTGCCAAGACTAGATGGTCAGTAAAGCTCGATAAACAGTTGTGGTAACTGGAAATTTAGCTTAATGTTATCTCCACTTATTTCCACCCAAAGAGGTTAAAGTCGATTTAAATACGGAGTTGCTAAGGCTTTAAAAGCAGCAATGTGCTTTAACAGCAGTCGTTACATTAAACTGATTTAAATCATTGCTAAATATGCAACAAGTAAAACGTGGCAAACAAACACTGCTTAATGTGTTTTTCACACATAGATTCTAATACAAACACACTCACAGAAGCACAAGGGGCGGGCAAAAACAGAGAGAGAGAGAGAGAGAGAGAGAGAGAGAGAGAGAGATATTCATGTTGTACCTTATATCAATAAAGCGTTGTTTTAGGCTAATATCCTATAACAAAACGTATTTGCCTCACATACATTTATAGTTATTTAATATAGGTATGTTCAGATGAATGAAGAATTAATTCAATTCACTCAAATAAATTTCCTAACCGGCCACAATAACGCAAGTCCCAGTCTATTGAACGAATGGATATATAATCTGGCCTGTAGATGGCAGTGCAAGATCGACAGAGAGCAGCCGTCGTCAGGCCGAGTGTGTGAGGAGCCCGCTGGTCAGATCATATCAGTGGACCCAGTAAGTAAGCACAGGCCTACCAATTCTTCCAAAGATATATCCATAACACTTTAGAACTTGTAGTGCAAATAATCTAATTCTAGTTGCTAGCACGCCCAATACCAAATTAAAAGTATAAAGTATTCGGGTGACTGTCCTACTTGGTGATAGTAGGCTAATAATGCATAATAGCACTTTAGTTTTATTTCCGAGACCATTGCCATATTAATTCGTTTCGTTTATACTGTGCTTAAATTGATTTTTATCTAATTCTATTACAAGCCGCACGAGCATCATTTACACATAAAATCATAATTGAGAGTCTAAAGCGCTCATTATATTAACGGGATTAAATGCAACACGGAGGCGCGCGGGCGACGAATGGCCATAATTAATACGGATTGTTTACGGCGTCGGCGGGCCACGCGGCGAAGGCGTCGCCACATTGGTTAATAGTTTTGTTTATTGTGTTTCCGAGCCTATACGCTTCCGGTGCATCAATCCTCCGTGTCATTCCGCGCGCCCCGGCTTCGCTGAGGAGTGATGGCCGTGCGGTGATTATAACGGAATAAAAGGACGTAATGAAGTGCTTTCCGCCCCGTTATTCTCGAGCGCCCGGTTGCTGTCAGCCGCGGAGCGTCAGCCGTGATGCTTTTCCCGCCCTCTCTGCGCGTTTGCCAGAAGGTTGCGCCAAATTTTTTTAGAAGGGTTCGAATAATGTTTAATTGTGTGCATAGCTCCATGCAATGCCTTGCTTCCGTTCCTCAACGTATTGCACCGACCTGCGTAGAACCAATTGTAAACAAATATTGGCTCGTGTCTACAGTTTGAACGAACCCACGTGAACGTATTTGTGTGTGCCTTTGCGCGCGCGTGTGTCTTTTCAGTGCGTGTGTGCGGCAGCGTGCTTGTGATCTCGAGCTGAAGGGAGCCAGAGAGAGAGAGAGAGAGAGAGAGAGAGAGAGAGAGAGAGAGAAAAGAGATGGAGAGAGACTAATGGAACAGGTTGCTGCTGATTAATTGGAGAAATAGCGAGTTGATTGTAGTAATTAAACAAAACAAGGTAAAGCAAACGACTGGGCCACCATCTGGGCCCCAGGGCTGAGAGCACACACGTTTACCCACTGCCAAACACACCATTTATATACCCATATAAAGATGCTGCACGGAGACCGGCTGTGTGTGTGTGCGTGTGTAGGTATGTGTGTGTGTTTGTGTGTGTTTGTGTGTATGATACTGTGTGGGAGTTTGTATGTGTGTGTTTGCGTGTGA
>OOFH01072050.1:0-13366 GCA_900323355.1 Merlangius merlangus | reverse complement strand
CGAAACCTGCCCCAGTTCCCCGCCTCACTCCCACCCTTAACGTGTGTACATGCGTGTCAAAGCAGCGTAGTGTCATATTCAGAAATGGAATGTCCATACACAGTGCATGTTTATTCCTATCAGAAGAGGATTCATTGTCGACTGAGCCCAGCCGCACTATACTGGTAGCAATATAACACAGACACACTGACATATGAGAAGCATGACACTAAGGAAGTTTTAACTTTTCACTACCCCCAACAAGGCTTCGACTGGCTGTTATTAAAGATATCAGATATTTATTTTGGAGACATACGGTTTGACAAACCCACCATTACGCTTTGATTTTGCCCCTCGCTCCGTGCTCTGTATTTGCACATCAGAAGCACAGAGAAAAAACAAAGGGTGGATTCAACCGTTTAACAAACAACCTGGTCTCATCAACAGCTTCTCTCAAAAAACTCAAGACTTTTATGGATTTGTTTAGTTAACTTTTTAGCTTGCAGTAACATCCCCCTGCCAATAGGGGGTGATGCAGCCCCCTCAACACCCCTTCTTCCTCTGTGTGTGTGCTTACAGCTGTGAGCGGTTATGCAACTGGGGTGGTGTGCTGCTCTTGAACCAAGCGTCCTTGCTCTTTGTGTGTGTGTGTGTGTGTGTGTGTGTGTGTGTGTGTGTGTGTGTGTGTGTGTGTGTGTGTGTGTGTGTGTGTGTGTGTGTTTGTGTTTCTGAATCATGGATGGATATATGTGAAGGAGGAATCTTGTGAGGAAATACAAATTGGAGCAACAATAGAAAATGAAAGTGCTGCACAACCAAGCTTGTTCAAATAAAACTATCCAGCGCAGAAGACCCATAATAGGTTCATACATTTACTCATGAATTATTTAAAAAGTCAGATTGTTGGGCTTGCTTGAAGGCAGAGTCAGTAAGGGAATAGTACACTTGAGATAACATGTCAACAAGCCAACACAAGTGGATGGGGATCTGGAGAAGGCTACTAGTGTCTCTGTGAGATGACGGGAACGTTTCGTTTTGCTCGCGTGGTTCTTGAGCAGACTCTTTTTATCCCTTGACACTCCCTGTGGGGATGGGAGAGGCCAGAGAGACACACTGGCCCGTTGTGTTTACTCTTACTGTGGCCTATCAGAGTTAGTGCGGTCGAATAAGACCCGTGTTTGGGGTGAAAAGCTGATGCATAAGGCGATATTGTTCTCTTTGTGCTGCTCGTTTAGTTTTTTCGATATTCCTCTCTCGCTCCCGTTCTTGTCCCTCTCTTTGCCTCTTTCTTGCTGGCTTTCCGTCTCATTCACTCTCTTCCTCTGGCTCTCTCTCCCTTCTCCTCTGCTGCGTTCCAGTTCCTCCTCTCTGAACACCAGCCTGGCACCGAGTCGGGGGCGGAGTCTGAGTCAGGGACGGAGTCAGAGTCCGTGAGGTCATCGGGCCTGACCACTCAGTTGCAGGCGCTGAGGAAGGCTCTCTACAACAAGTACCTCCAGGAGGTGGCCTCGCTGAAGGAGGAGCACCACTCCGAGCTGAGGAGACTCCGGGAGGAGCGAGCCGAGGAGTTGGGCAGGGGACAGAGGGAGAGAGGAGGAGGCGACGCAGGAGGAGGAGGAGGAGGAGGGAGGCCTGGTAGTGCACCAGGGGACGGAGCAGGAGAAGCCGCGGCAGGGGGTCGAACCTTGCAGGAGGAGAAGAGATACTGGGAGAGTGTGGAGGAGGAGGTGGCCAAGGTAGGTGCCCCTGCATAGGCTTCGGGACCCCCTGAGGGGCTTGTAGAGTGAGGGTTAGATGTTTAAAGAAGAAGGGGTTCAAAGGGGAAGTGAGGAATGGTTGTAAGGCTTCAGAATCAATTGTTAAGCGTTGGTTTGACTGGAATTGAACCACACAGAAAAGGATTATAATACACCATACAGAATAGCAGTTATAAAAGTGTGTCCAGGAATTTGAAGCTCAACAAATATTGTGTTATTAATTTTGCTTCTGATTGTAAGATATTATACACTGGATGTACTATCAAAGGAATATTTTTTGCAAAAATTAGAACATATCTATTTTTAAAAGTACTCTCACTTCAAAATCTAATATGCTGGACCATAGCCTGCAGCAAAGTGAAGGGTTTCATGTTGGACTGCGGTGCTAGTGGTGAATTCCCTCAAAAGGAAGCATATTGTTCTCCTGTCGCATTTTTAACGGCCGTCGCCACCGGCAACCTCCATAAAGGAACATCTCAGAACATCTTGTCATGTTGGACAAATACTACCTTGCTACTAAGGCTACTCGATTATGGAAAAAAAATCATAATCATGATTATTTTGGTCAATATTTTGAAATCACGATTATTTTTGAGTTTGAAAACATGATGTGTTTATTCAGCATGTCTCTCCTAAAAACACTTTGTAACTGAGAACTCTGAACTTTCGCCTTAAAAAAATACAATGGTCTAAAAGAAAATGTTCAAATCTAAAATAATGTACAGATATGTATCCAGCTGTTCTGCACTTTCTATAAAACATTTAAAAAATCGATTACCGGTATGTTAGTTTTTTGATCGTTTGACGCTAAAATCGAGATCGAAATTCGATTAATCGCCCAGCCCTACTTGTTACGCTGACATAATGGTTAATTCCCCAAGCAAACTACAAGAGCCGTCACTGAATTGCCATGTATGTTCCATGCAATCCCCAAAGGTCATAGTTCAGATGTCGGTGGAGTTCGCCCAGCAGTCTGAGCTGGCACGCATCAGCAAGCGGGGCCTCCAGATCTCCTCCTCTATGCAGACTCAACCCGAGGAGGAGTTGGAGGAGGAGGAGGAGGTGGAGGAGGAGAGGGAAACTTCAAGGAGCAGTCCGACGGTCCTGGACACCTCCTCCATTCAGACCCCCCCCAAGATTGAGAAGAAGAAGAAGAAGAAGAAGGAGGTGATGGAGGTGAAGGAGAAGAGGGGGACCTCCTCCCTGAAGGAGGTGGAGGGCTGCGGAAAGCTGGAGATGGAGGTCAGAGAGCTGACCTCGGAGGTGGTCCGGCTGAAGGAACAGCTGAGGAACTCTGCGTGGGCAGACCAGAAGGTCAGTGGAACGTTGTTGTACAAGCACCCCTCAACGAGGGCCTCACTGTTCCTTAGGTTTGACTATCTAGTCATTCAGCAGATACTTTCATCCGTAGCGACTTATAGAGAATACAAATACATTATGTTTAGTTATTGAGCATGTAAGGGTTAGGTTCTTGCTCAAGGGTTGCCTACAGGTAGGCTGAGGACATTGGGGATCAAACCCAGAACCTTTTGGCTGATGAGCTTGTTTGTTTCAAAGGATTGATCTAATCTCCTTCTGCATCTTGGCCTTGTTTCGCAGCAGGTTTTGGCCTGCGTCTAAACGGACGGGGTGTTGATGTAAGCTTGCCTGATAATCACATGCGTCTAGATAAATGTTGTTTGTCCTATCTTGTAGCGCCCACAGCCTTCTCAGAGCCAGCTTGATAGACGTTGAAGAGTAGATTTTAGGTTATGATAATTGCCACAGCGTTCTAGTGAGTAATATTTGTGATCTAATTGTTCCTGGTGGGTGTTAAAAACGCATAATCACAGATTCCTGGGGTGACTTAATTGGCTTTTGAGATGCAGTTCATTCAGTTGCTAGGGGACCAAATTAACACTTATTAGATGGTGCTCAAGTCCCTGTTGGGATAAGCATTCTCTCAGCTTCAAGAGTGGTAATTGGTGTATAGTTTGGAGGGTTAGTTATAGAGAGGGTAGTTTAGAGTGATGGTTAGGTAGTACTTTCGATTAGTCCTAAAGGGTTAAGCAGGTCCTATCTCTGAACTAGTTTACATGCTCTGACTCAGCTATTTCCTTTTTCCGGAGGGAGAAGGAAATAAACCCTATTTATTTAAGGTTTATTTGAATAGAGACAGATAGAGAAACATGGACAAACATCGGATGACAAGAGTCATCCGATGTTTTAAGCTAGTATTTCTAGCCAAAGCAAATTTTATGATACTTTAACCTAGTGGGGCTTTTGTTTCAAAAAATAATAATACAGATGAACATTATTAAAAAGTAAATTAAAAAGAAAATGGAAATGAAATAAAATGGAAAATAATAAAAGAAGACACGATACAGAGAGCACATTGTAAAAAAAGAAAGTATGCAGCATGATTGTTGCTGAATTAGCCACAATTTTGTGTTTCTTTTGAAGGTCTCAAATGTAGGGATTGTGGTCTAGCATTGAGTTCAATAACTTTGTTCCCTCTCCCGTCCGAGGCCTTACTTAACGCTCCTAGCGTCACTGTGCGACCATGGCAGTGATCCTGCCTCAGCGACTCATAGCCCTGCGTCAGAAAGGCTTTGCGCGCGTCGTTTGTCGCATCGTTAGGAATTACGCATGCGAGGCGACGGCTGCCATCATCGATCAGCGTTGTGCGGTGATGGCTGGCTTCATCACACTTTCACAATGGGCTCAGTAGTCGAGCTACATCTCACCCAACCGCCGTTCCTTAAAGGGTAATTCCAGTGTAAAATGGATTTGGGATATGTTTGTATGATAATGAGTTGAAACGTTCATTTTGGAGCACAAAAAACGCATATAGACGCTTTCTTCAGTTGGCTGTTTTTAGCCGATTCAATCAAAACGCTATAAACTTGGAACGAAGGGGGCAGTGGTTATGGAAAAAACTAAATCGCTATTTTAAATATTTTGCTCCAAAACGAATGATTCAACTCGTTATCATACAAAACATCCCAAATCCATTTTACACTGGAATTACCCTTTAGGCCACCCACTCACCAGTTCCTGAAGACGTGCAACTTTGTACTTGGATGTCTTTTCATAAAATGAATTAAAAGACTATATGATATATAAATATATAACTATATGCAGTCAGATGTATTATTAATGTTCATATCAAATCGTACAGAATATTACTTGAATGACCTTATGTTAGAACTTAATGTTCTTCACAGAGGTTATGTAAAGGTGAAAGCACTCCCTGTAGCTCAACATGTGTGGAGCTATTCTGCCGTTCATACTGAAGGGATTCTTTGATATCTAACAGTGGCGGTTGGTGGCTGCAGGCTAACACAACACGGTGACTCACAGCACGGATAGTTAAGGTTGCATTTCGCTTCTGCAACAAATAGTTATGCCGAAAGGCTCTGTGTCACTCTGAGCCACAATGTCCAAAAAGTCACAATTCATTGACATCTGGTGATTTACTGTCTATAACACAAAAATGATGTCTCTGATACTACAGGAGGTTGTACCAGAAAATGAACAATACAGTATATGTCAACCTCTTTGACTAGTTTATCATAAATTAACTTGTTTTCCCTGGATGGCTACTAAACTTTAACTGCTACATTAACTTAAATGTAAGCGTTAAGTCTTTACTGCTACGTCTTCCGGTTAATTGACGACTAACTAGAGGAGGGCCCTGATGTGTGAGACCCTTTTTGAGTGGTGCACATCAGGTACGGCGGCGGCCTCCGTGGGCTACACCCATGACTTTTTATCGGCGCAGAAGTGCAATCCCCTCCTTTGCTCTCTGGTGGTCTCACGTCGTCACAGTTCCTCTTCCCCACCAACAGGGGGAGCTGCCTCCTGCTCTGCCACCACCACCACCATCGCCGCTCACTGTTAAGAGTGGAGCACACCTGTTGCCATAGCAGCACAAAGATACTACTGTTGTCTCCCAGCAGTGGCTCCAAGAGCCAGCCAGAGAGGGAGGGAGTAATCCGGGTGTTTGCGGTCACTCTCGCATAAGTTCTGTAGCCGCTTGCACTTTGCCTGGTTTTGAATCTACTTTTAATAATGGTGGCCAGCGAACTCTGAGGCTGGACTGTAGTGTAGTGCTGTGTGTTGTCTGGGGATGGTGAGGCTGCGTGTATAGACTGATGATGACGGGGTTACTGTCTGTCTTGTCCCTGCTGCCCCTCCAGACCGTCAAGAAGAAGAAGGAGAAAGAGGAGGAGGAGGAGGAGGAGGAGGATGGGGAAGAGATGGGGAAGCCCGGCGGAGGGGACATCGCCACGCTTGAGTCCAGCGGTCTGGAAGAGGTCACCTCGGAAAGGTAGAGGGGATTGTAATCATGGTTATACTTTTTTATATTAGGCCTTTTAACATGACAACACACACGGTAAAATCATGAACATTAAAATTGCAGACGGCTCAGTCTGTAGAGTGTTGTTCATATAGTATGTTAGATAATTTTTTTACCATGTCTAGACTGATACTTTCCTCCACACCCACCCTACATACCTCCTAAAAAACTGTTGAAGAAAGTATTGAGTATTGGTTTCAATAAAACATGGCCTTGGAACTACAGCTACACACGCATGAGGGATAAGAAAATGATATATGTTTATTTATATATATATTAAACCATGCTAATTAATGGTGCTGAAAGTAAGATGCGAGAGCTATTCAATGAGTGTAACTCGTTAAGAATGCCATCGCCATGCATTATGCTATGAGTGAGTTTGATGCACTGTGAACATGTTTCTACTTTCTACTGTGCCTGCCACTGCATGAGCCAATTTAGATATTAGAAATAAACTCTCTGCTTATTTCTGACCAATCAGGTCATAACTCCCGCAATAGGCTCGGGAAATACACCTCGCCTTTCAATCAAAAGTGGACGAATAGCACATTTGATTAGACACATTATTTTCTATGTTTTTAGACCTTGCCTGTTCCGCTCGTATCTACTCATATTTCTCTCTTTACAACTTTCAAATCTAACCTACAGCCCACAAAACCATCAAATAAAAAAAAGCCCACTAAAAATGCACTTTATTTATGAATATCCATTATTTTTCTAATTTGTGCTTTCTGCTGCTTTAATTATATGTCTTTTGTGAAGCATATTGGGTTGCCTTGTTGTATGAAATGTGCCTTATGTGCCTTGCCTTACAGTCAACCAAAAAATGCAGCAGTAACTTTTATCTCCCCCTCCGCCCCTCCGCCGTCGTCCCGTAGGAACCTGCTGCGGGAGCACAACTACCGGCTGCACCAGGTGCTGCGGGACGTCCTGAAGACCACGGCGGCCGCCGAGGAGACCATGGGCCTCCACGTGGAGAGCCTGCGCCTGGCCTCGGCCGCCGGGCCGCCGCCGCCCAGCGACGCTGACCTCCGGTCGGAGGCCTCCCTGGGGAGGCTCCACACAAAGCCCTTCAGCCTCTGTTCTGCAGGCAAGTCCGTCCAGGGTTTCTTGGTAGAGGAGCAGTCCTACTCCTACGAGTGGGAGTGGCTCACGCTCTGATCGAACCCTAATCCTAACCCTAACCGATGCGGGGCGATCGGAGGGAGCGATCGAGGGTTTCTTGGTAGAGGAGCGCTCCTGCTCCTACGAGTGGGAGAGGCTCACGCTCTGACCGCCGCCGTGCACTACGGGGCGATCGGAGGGGCCGATCAACGGTTTGCTAGCGGTGGTCAAGGTCGAAGCCGAAGTCATTAAGAACATTCAAGCATTCCGCTCTTTTTGAGGTTTCCCTCGTGGAAGAACAAATTAGAGCTTGCTAATCGGTTGCCCTTGCTACCTCGCTTGTCATTGTCATTTGCTTGGGGGGGGTGTTTTCATAAAGTTTTTGTTTCAGGGGAAGCAATATCAGTGCAGCTACTTTATTACTTGAGGTCAGCAATGGCAACTAAAAAAATGAAAACTAAAGGTCAAACTGAACAATGAACAATTTCTGTCTATGAATGAATGATTGATTGAGTGCTTGCTGGTTATTTTCTTTTGAATTATTATTATTTGAGTTGACATGCTGCTCGTATTATATACTGGGGGGGAGGGGGAGGGTTCTTATGGGGCTTAGGGGCTTTGATACAATTTTATATGGCAAATGTGGATTTGTAAAGCTGCTACTTTGATTAAAAGTTCAAATCATTAAACATGAAGTGTCTGATGGTCACGCCTTTTAACACAGGAGGAACATTCCAATAATTTGGCGTGAGATGGTAGAGATTTAATGGGTTGGTATTTTACAAGAGAAAATTGCTGTCACTAGTCCTGCAGACCTTGTCTAACTGGTTTACAAGAAAGGCTGTTAGGCCCATCAAAATGACATGTTAATTATTTCCACCTTGTAAAGAGTTCTCCATTTTAATAACAGTTGAGACGGAGCCGCCATCGTAGGCGGCTCCGTCCCGTGAATCAAACATTTAAAGTCACACTGAATTGACACTGATGACGGTGCTATTGTACCAACTAATAATGATTATGGTGTATTGATCAATTAATAAAATAATAATACAAATATGTTGTTTTGACCTGGAGGGTTTGATAGATGGGTAAAATAATGGGTGAATAGCTCATCTGGTAGAGCCTGGTGTTAACACTGCCGAGGTTAGAGGTTCAATTCCCACTGGAGCCAGCCACGCTAAAAGAACCTTGATGTTGTTATAAACTTTGTTTAAACGAGTTGACCAAAAGGGTTATTTCATTATATCATTATGTCATAATGATCAGTCCTGTTATTGCTCAACAAATGCCAGAGACACTGCACTATAAAATTCAAAATAATACAACTTCTGCATTTATCCAATCTTATAAAAAGTGATTACACTTGATATCAGGAAAAATCTGTAGTGAACGTTTATTTTGTGCATTGCAACTTTTAAGTCACCTACCTTCATCTTGAGTTCCTGTTGAACTGCGGGTCCATCCGGTTCAGAACAGCATTGTGTTTGAACCACTCCTTCAATACACACCCCATGCATGGTCACATGGTGTAGTACACAGTGTCCTTTATATCCAGGTCAACATTGAAGACATTTACACACATTTAAAGCTTATCCATCACTTAAATTGTTGGCCCAAATTTATATTCTGGGATTAATGAAGCCCGTATGACCTAACATTTGTTACCTTTTTATTTTAGTTTTGGTGGTTATGATTGTATTCAACGTGAAGCTATCTAATAGTGTAAAAATATTTTTTTTGCACTGTTAGAGTGTTCTTGTTTGATTTGTCTGTTACTATTAACCTGAGGGTTTTGCCGCAGCACTAACAATCATTGGCCTGTTGGTGGTAGCATGCATGCTTCTTATGTATAGAAAGTTCCATAGGAGGATTTTTATAGTTTTTCACAGTTTACCCCAATGTTGTCCCAAGATAATATTTGAAGTTGATGACTCAGTGCATATTCTAACTAATGTTACTCAGGTGCATATATTTCTATACTGCAAACACTTGTCCATATGTGTGCATCTATGGTGTATGTCTTTACTTACACTTAACCTCTTTATCAAGCAATTGAACTTCCCCTTGGTGATAAAAAGCGATCCCTGCATCCCAAGTACAGGACTGTTCAACTGTATTGAATGCTAACTAACATGTGTGTCTATTTTGTGTGTATGTGTGTGTGTGTAATTCCAGGTTCCGCGGCGGACAGCTTCCAGGGCAGTGAGTCGAGTGCGGATGAGTCATCCATCGCCTGGTCCGGTGTGGCGGAGCCCGACGGAGGTCCAGGGGGGACTGTGGCCCCGGACGACCCAGCTCTCCTGTCCACGGGGGTCCTGAGCTTCCTGGAAGACCAGGAGTCCCTGCTGGGAGCCAGTAGCCGGCTCCAGAGGGCCCTGGAGCGAATGCTGGTGGCCATCGCAGAGAGCAGCGACCAGGTAGGAAGCAGAGATCAGCCGGCAGGGAGCCCGGGCACCCCCTGGCCCAACCTCATCACTGCACTCAATTGTGTTGTCGTCCTTTTTATTGTTTTCTTTTATTATAACAATGTGATGGCCCTTTAAACCTGCACTATGTCACTTTTTGGCTGCAGCTTTTAACTCCATTGAAAAAAATATTTTAATAAGAGAGTTTCACACCCATCCACGAGTCAATCCATCCATGGAATTTTTCTCTTTCTAATTAGTCTTAACTGTAGCTGCAACACAGGCCACTAGGGGCTTCTAATGGGAAGTTCTACATACTGCAAGTTTAAGGCCATTTTTCAAATGTTCATCACCGCTGTGGCTTACAACTCTGTTACTTGAATGTTACACTTTGCTGCAAAAAAACACTTTATTATTATATACCTATCAAGTAAGAATGACATAAAGCAAATCTGTTTCTACATAAATAAAACCAAACCTGTTATAAACCTATGGGTGGGTAAGACTCATAACATAGAACATATATATGCATAGAAATATGAAAAATGTTTGCCTATATTTAAATTTGTGACATAACTTGGCATCATAAATACTGTCACTGTCATAGTTTTAACGTTGGCAGACAAAGTCTATAATCAGATCACAATACATATGGTCCTGTTTTTATAAGAATGAACGGAATGTGTGAGTTGTAAACAGCTTGGTTGGTTTGTTCCTAAATCCGACCGACCAATCTAAACACTACGTCAACACACTAGACTTTATTCAAAACGTTGTACCACGCAAGCACGCAAACACCCACGCAAACACCCACACGCAAACAGTCAGTGCATCATGTATCCACGTTAGTCTTCCAAGAGTCAAAAAGAAACGACAGAATAGGGATGAGGCTGCAGAATTTCCACCGTCAACAAAGTTGTGCGGTCTAGAATCTAGTGACAATAGGGTCGTCTCATTCCTGGCGGTTGCCTATAGATACCAGACTCAATTTGCATGAGCCCCTTTGTCCGGCCACTCGACCTATCGGAATTCAGCATCAAATAATAGCCCTGCCCCCCTTTAGCCTGTCCAAGCACTCGCACGCACACAAACCCCCCCACACACACACACACACACGCATACGCACACGCACACACACAAGTGTCGGAGCCTCAGATCCCAGCCAGAGGCCAGCGTGCGCCAGGCTGTTTCATGTGCTACGCTAACTGTGATGCTCTAATTGTGCTCAGCTAACTAGCTAGAGTCTTCCCCCTTGGCTAGTACGCAACACATTACTCACGGCAAAATGCCCTTTATCTTGGCCATCTAAAAATAGCACCCAGTCTCTGGCCAAGCGTCACTAAGGTGCGCTATGACTCGCTGAGTGCACTGGGTCGGCACATAGCATGATGAAATGTTTGTTTCAATAATGTAGGTTTTATTTTTCTTATAAAACGGTTGCATTATTTAAGACACTTTTGAGTTGGTTCCTCAACTCTCGACTCTGTTTGGAAAATTGATCCAAAACAACAAATGAAATGAAATGGTACACACTGCAATTCGTCTAATATGTAAATGAATGCAGTAAATGAGGTCAAGCATTTGCACTTGTGCGCATATATAATTATTCGCATGCTGGTCCTGGTTTTTGATGTACTTTAAACCTGCACAATGTACGTTTTAAACTGGAACTTCTTTACTGCTTTAGAAAATATCTGAACTAGAAAGTTTCTCAAGAATTAAATGTGTCCATCCACGGGTCAATCCATCTAGGGACTTTTGTCTTATTCCAGTTTGATTACCAGGCTTTATTCTGCTCTATTTATGCCCAGCTCAATCCACGATAATGCAGATTTAAGTTATTGGGGGAGGTAAACTCAAATGTAACATTTTCTCGCGTTGGTCGAATTTAAAAAATCCCTGGTTTGGATAAATTGTGTTTGTTTGTACATGTGTACGTGTGTATGTGTGTACGTGTGTGTTTCTGCGTTAGGGTGGATTGTTAGCCCACTATAAGTGAGCAAGTGTCAGACTGGTTTGTGCATTCTGAACGACCACAGTGGCTGACACAGACCCCACGGGGCATCCGACCTTCAATAAAAACATGTTTGACAAGCCCCGGCTTTTTTTCCCATCTCGTAGCTCAACGCCCTGCCTTCCCCCACATCCCACGGACACGTAATTAAAACGTTTAGCAATCATCTTGATCAGCTAGTGGCTAGTAACAAACGATCCTGCTACAACTACCACTACGACGATCGATCGAGCGTTTGTCTCGTGAGTTATGGCCGCCACTACGACTTTGTATCAATCAGTGGATCACCCAGAGTGGCGGTTGGTTCCGGCGGAGAGCTCCTCAGGAATGTTGTGGTGCATCTATCGCTGGTTGGTCGCCATGGCGTTCGGTAAATGATTTTCCCCGACGTGGTGATTGCTTTGCTTACTCGCCACAGTGGGTCAGTGAGGGGTGACCCGGTCTGGATTGTGGCCTGTGTGCGTTTTGAGATTAGAACGACACTTGAACGAGGCAGAGGGAGGAGCAGGAGGAGCCTTGGGGAGGAAAATAATCCTCAATGCTTCAAGACGTGTAAATGATCCTAATCAAAATGGTAAAAGGCTACCTGGGTCTACATAGTCTGGATTGTGGTTTGTGTGCTTTTTGAGATTAGAACGACACTTGAACGGAGCAGGAGGAGCCACGTGGGGGAAGTAATCCTCAACACTTCAAAATTTGTAAATTATCAAAATGAAATAAGGCTTACTGTATCTACAAAGACAGTGGATCCAGTTTGACAAGTTTGTGTCAAGGAAGAAGGAGAAGGAACATAGGGTGTGTGTGCAGCGATGCTTTGTATAGAGTGTGTGTGTGTGTTTGTGTGGGTGTGTGTTTCTGTCTCGGTCTGTCAGAGAGAGAGAGCGTGTGAATGAGCTTGCGCTGTTTGCAAATCTACCTGAGCTGGCTCGGCCCTGGGGCTTGAAGACACACCTGCGTCCCGCCCCGTTCTGCAAGGCAGTTATCCTGATCTGTGCACACACAGGAAATACACGGAGAGACGGCTGGAAAAAAAACCACACTGAAAAACTGGGACATTGGGATTTAATCCTTTTTTAAGCCTGTCCTTCTGGAGAGAAACCTATGAAAGTGACAACATCCCGTCAAGCCGGCGGCACGGTGAAGGGAGAGCAGGGAGCAAGCAAAGGGTTTGGTTGTGTTTTGGGTGTTGGAAATCAAGGAGAACCGTCCGGAACGAGTACATGAGGTACCGTCGCATGAGGTCGGAGCACGCTGGCTGTGGGGAGCGACTGACAGCAGAGCACGAGAGAGGGGGGCAAGAGAGAGCAGCGAGAGGGAACTAGAGCGAGCATGGCCGAGCGAGTGTGTCTGTGTCTGTGTGTGTGTGTGTGTGTGTGTGTTTCTGTATGTGTGAGATAGTGAGAGAGGGCTAGAGAAAGCAAGGCAGAGTGTGTGTGTGTGAGATAGTGAGAGGGAAATAGAGGGAGCAAGGCAGAGAGTGTGTGTGATAATGAGAGGGATAGAGAGAGCAAGGCAGAGAGTGTGTGTGTGAGAGAGAGAGAGAGAGAGAGAGAGAGAGAGAGAACAAGAGAGAGAGAGGGAGAAAGGGAGAGAGAGAGAGAGAGAAGAGAGAAAAAAAAAGAGAGAGAGAGAGAGAGCAAGAGAGAGACACAGAGAGAGAGAGAGAGAGAGAGAGAGAGCAAGAGAGAAAGAGAGAGAGACGGAGAGAGACTTTCACACAGTAAAGTCTGACCACTCTCATGCATGCGTTCAATGAATGAATCAA
>OOFH01072047.1:0-11686 GCA_900323355.1 Merlangius merlangus | reverse complement strand
CTTTACAGAATTTTTACAGACTTTACCTTTAAAGACCTAAACCTTTACTCAACCAGCCTACTGATAGACTCTTTACAGACCTTACCTAAACAGACTGTCCTGTGCTTCCCTTCCAGCTTCAGGCGAGCGGGTGGAGGCCCTTCCGGACCACACGGAGACACGGGGGCGGATGCGGGGCCGAGACCTCACCTGTCTGCCCACCGAGCTCATCGCTCAGATAGGGAACCGCTGCCACCCCAAGCTGTATGAGGAGGGCGACCCGGCTGAGAAGCTGGAGCTGGTCTCAGGTGTGTGTGTGTGTGTGTGTGTGTGTGTGTGTGTTGTGAACTGGTTCTGTGTCTGTACTCCAGGCACCTCTGTGTTCATATCGCGGGCCCAGCTGATGAACTGTCACGTGAGCGCGGGGACACGACACAAGGTGCTTCTCCGGAGGCTGCTTGCCGCCTTCTTCGACAGGTGACTGCAGGCACACACACATTACCTCCAAACACGAACAATACATGTTGTACCCCACATACACTCACGCAACACACGTTGCTCACGCACACGCGAACCAAAACAAACACGGGACCCACACACACCAACAACAGCGGACGCGTCTTCATTAGATGAGACCCCAACCTTCACGTGCTCACACACATGCTCACACACGTGCTCACACGTGGTAACTAGTTAAATTGTAGAGGAATAGGATGCAGTGTGAGACGCTTTCATTCCACAGGCGTCCTCCACCTTCTGTGATTCCTCTTGATCATTTTGTTTTTCCGCCATGGTCAGGAACACACTGGCCAACAGCTGTGGAACTGGCATCCGTTCATCCACCAATGACCCAAGCCGCAAACCGCTGGACAACAGAGTACTGCATGCAGTTAAGTGTGAGTACGGGAGGGTGTGTCTCTCTCTTGACTTCTCTGTCCTAAGTGTAAGGCTTAATAATTTTATAACAATATTAACCCATTTGTATTTGTATATATTAACAAACAGCTGGCTCTCCATTGTTCCTGTGGAGCAAAGAGAGACGGTTTTAGAGACCAGTGGGAGGGGCCCCCAGTGACTAATTCAAGCGAGTGACTTTTGGATATGTAACTACTGGTGTATTAAGAGCTCAGTTGACACAAAGGAGCATGACCCTTTTTTAAAACAAATTGTGCAATAGTCCTACAGTCATGGAAGTGAGGTCAAAAAGAGGGAACTATGCACGGTCCTATTTTTAATCATTAGAAAGCTGAAGACTGATGACATTCATCAGTCTTCCACTGATGAATGTTTGAGAGGCAGTTCCTCTTGGTGACTGACCACTAGATGGCGATGTGTACTATTGGAAGTCATTGTCAGCAATGTGATAGGCAGACCGGACAGGCGTGTCTGCATTGCAGACAGTCCCCTAACCCTTAGTAATTAGTTGGATCTAAAGGCCAATCACCTTCAGGGCTATATCCTACCTCGGTCTAAGTTATAGTCTTCCTGCTCAAAGACAAATTACATATTTTTCCCAGAGGAAAATACATACATTTTTGCCTTACAGAAACTTCATAATCATGGACAATACATTATATTTACTTTTTATCTCAGTCATAGAGTCAAACATGACTGAGTTTCACAAAAGTTGCCTTGGATAAATGTGTCAAAAAAATGACGTTTACCTCTTTCTTCCCCATGCTCTCCTCTTGACACCAGATTACTGCCAGAACTTCGCCACCAGCTTCAAGGAGAGCGAGATGAACGCCATTGCGGCGGACATGTGCACCAACGCCCGCCGCGTGGTGAGGAAAAGCTGGATCCCCAAGCTCAAGCTGCTGATGGCCGAGAGCGACGCCTACTCTGCCTTCCTCGCCGACGGCGTCAAGATGGAGGACGACCACCTGGGCGGCGACCCCGCCTTTGACCCCGCCGTACCACTGGAGGTTGGCAGCGGCGGAGGAGGGGGGGTGGAGTCAGGGGCCTCCCCTGGGGAGTCGTCGTTACAGAGCTTGGGCGGGGAAGGTGGGGGCGCGCTGTTCTGAGTGTTATTGCCTCCGTAGTTTCTCGTGGAAGCTTGACAACATCAAGCAATATTCCACCATATTTTGCTAGCTCTTTCCTCTTGCTGCCCCCCCCCCTTACCCGCTGCTCCACCATGGCCTCCGTAACTGGGCTTTCCCGCCAAAAACTGACTGCTAACATCGCTGCATCTGGGGACAAGAACAGGCGGTCTTGTTCTCCAAATACCACAGGAAGATAATACAAAATTCTGATCCCGCTGATCTCAAACATGCAGTCCGTCGAGGGGCAAAGGAGATTGGGAGCCTAGGCCACTCGCCTCTTCCTCCGATGGACGCCGACGTCACCCCGCGTCTCGATCATCTGTACACTCCCGCATATAAATAAATAGCATTCCTTTGATGGATGAGGGTGTGCTCGCGTGTAGACTTCTGTCCTGCGGTTGGACATGGATGGAGGGATAATGGATAGAACTAACAGTGGGTAAAAAGAGTATTAACTTGCTTGTGGTTTTCCCCTCGTTTCTTTTATCCTTTCTAATTTTATAACAAAAAAAACCAACGCCAAATATTCTTCCTGATCGCTATTACTTTTCAAATCTTACCCGAAGAAATCAATCAATGAATGTTTGACGTGTTGCACATTTAAAGTTGGCCATGTTTGAAGCAATGAAACGATATGAGGGGTGAAGAGTGTGCTTGTGTATGTGCGTGAGTAAAAGACAAAAATGAGGCAGAGTGTAATTGTAGACCCCTTCCAAGAAGATTTTTGGTTTAGTCCTATTTTAAGGAGATACAATCTATTTATTTAGTGCAAAGCCATACACTGTGTGTGTGTGCGCCGAAAGAGAGGGGATTGTTTAAAATCTCAACTGATGCATTTTAATCGTGTGTTAAATTTTCGGTTTTAAAAGTGGTGTTGTTGAAAAGCAAAGATATATTTTCATGAACAATGTGGCATAATTGTTAGAGAGAGAGAGAGAGAGAGAGAGAGAGAGAGAGAGGGAGAGAGTTTTGACTGTTATCTTTCACCTACAATTAAATTACTGTATTATTTTGTTAAGTTAGCTAAAGCATTTGACACCAACAGTTTCTTAAATATATACATATAAAAAATGTCACTATTAGGCTGGTTGGCTGACTTTGCCATCCCCAAAGTTGTAATCAATTATTGATTAAAGGAAACTATACAACTCCCAATTATACAATACTTTCTTTGGAAAAAAGTATTGTGCTTAGCAATTTAAATTGCAACGAAAAATGCTAAAAGAACAGAGTGAAGTCAAGAAGTTAGGCGATCATTCCCCCCACCACCACTCTATATAAGGAAAATGGAAAAATGTGGTTGTTTTGTTTGTGTGTGTGTGTGTGTGTGTATGTGTGTCTGCATCACCATGATGTAACGCCTTGTCCTTAAAGGGCTGGGGTTTTGGATGTTGTGTGTTTGTGTGTTGTGTGTCTGCTTAACACCTTGTCCTCAAAGAGGTGGGGGTTTTCGTATCCCGTTGAAGCTTGCTGCCGAGCTCGACTGGACAGTGCACTTTTACTTTATTTTGTATAGTTAGTGAGGAGGAGAACCTGCACCTTAGTTAGATGAACAGGCGGTCCGCACACCATTTACTGACGAGGCTGGGGAAGCTGTGTGGAGAGAGACGTTTTATTTTATTTTATTTTTATTATTATGCCTGCTGTTTTGTGTGTGTGTGTTAGAGTGCATGTTTTTGTTGAGTTCTAACCTAGCTCTGTAAGACACTCGGCACAAACTTCCAATGCAATAAATGCAGAGGGCCACAACGTGCGTGTGATAGTTATTCGTGTGCCGCATATCCTCTTTTGTAATATTGATTTTATTATTTGGAGGGTTATGACGAAACATCAAGTTAGCAATGTGTAATATTGTGTGAAACTTTGTCCGTGGGAAATTGATGATATATGTTGTGTACTGTAGCACACCAGGGTCATGAAAAGGTCCAAGTCCCGTTTGGAATTATTTTGGCAGGTTATCAAAATTAATAATAATAAAAAAAGACTTACTTGGTTGAGACATTATCAGTGTTGAGCGGACTGAGATGCATTTTTTTTTAACATTTGTTTGTCGTCATTTTACTATTATTTTTTTCTATTTACTTAGTAATATGTACAAATATTTGCTCTGCTAATGGCCTATAAGGATGAGGGAAGAAAACTGACGTTGTGGTGTAATAGAAAAGTTAACTTGATTCAACACAAAATAGAAAACGTAAGTAATATTTTACTTTATTTGAAGTAAGGGAAAAAGTAGTACTACTTTGCCTCTTACTCACAAGATAGTTGATATTTAGTCGACGATGTTGCACTTAAAAGCAACTGCCATGATACATTTAAGAGCTTTTACGATTGGTTGCCTGTAAATTACTTTGTGAATGGTTGACATTGTTTCAGTTCATGTATTTTATTTTTATTTTTATTTTTCTATGTATTTTATTTTCAACATCTAAAGGGCCCACCTCTGTAAGAAGTCAACCCATGCACAGCATGTACAAATGATGCCAACTAGGATGATTCAACAAGAAGCCCCATGTCACTACCACATATTACAACATACTACTTGGTTTAAAACCTTTCATGAAAACTCGACCCATTAAAACCCATCCTGTGCTCTGTGATGTATGCAGTGTTTCACAATCCTTTGGAAAATATCTTTACTGATGGCCAAGGTGAATTCAGAGGGCTGATCTTAAGCAATTAACTTAAGTCCAAAATCATGTCCAACAAGACCAGACCTGGTTAGATGTAATCTTGCTAATTTGTAAACGCATTTGCTTTTGGGGTGAAACAAGAGGTGGCCTAAACACTAACCAAATTGTAGTTTGTGCACACATTCCTCTCTGTGTGTTAAGAGAAAACAACCTACATTAAATATAATGTATGGCATGGCATGGGGAAACTTTTTCACTATATGGTACATATATAAATATCATATATACATGTATAGGTAAATACTGTATATTGTATATAAAGTCCACATGGAGATTAGAATGTTTGTTGTGATATCACAGCATGAGGTATATATATTTACCAAGATACTGCCTTTACATTAATGGCTGTCTTCGCCCCTGCTCATTGGTCTCTGTAACCCTGTAGCTCCGGTGCAACTCCCATAATGCACACTCTCTTTCCGTGTTCCAAGTGCCAATATCTTTGTGAAACCCCTGTAACTGTGACACAAACTTAACGTAATTGCACATTAACTAATGTTAAATAAACAAATGAAAGTCATAGACTAACTTTAAACACAAATAAATGAAATGAAAACATGTTAATAAAAAAAAGGTTTGTAACAATTTCTCCTGGGCTACTGTTTTATTCCTGTAAAATATATTTTGGTTCATAAATTATTATAGTAGTCAGAATTATGTATCTGAAATTACATATTGGTAGATTCGTTTGGTTAACCCCGTCATAATATATTAATTTAATTTATGCACCAAACAAAATTAAATAAGTTATTAACTATCAAAGACACTGAACACTAATGAAATTATTTAAACCGTTAACATTTGCAAAAGGATCATACATTTAGTTTTTAGTCTCAGATATAGAGGGGTAAAGATACAGCTGATTAAAATAAATCAAGGATTTATTGGAATAAAGAACAAATGTTAAGCAAAAATAATGACCCATAACTCAAAAACTTGCCTTTAGAACAAAATAATCAAATGCTCAATGGCAATATGTTTTTAAAAAAATAAAAGACTAGAGATTGAGATTTGGGCACCAAGGAATGACTGCCCACTCCTACCAGCTTCATATGCACTGACCAAAACTAAATAAAATTGAACAAAAGCGCTATAGGCTGAATCTGGAAACAATTACATGAGGCTGAATAAAACTAAATAAGTGACTAATAGACACAGCGGCAACAAACCACATGTGGAACAGCTCGAGCTCCAAACCAAAACAGGTGAAAACAAATCCCCACAAATGCATAATAAAAGATGAGATAAAGATGAGGTAAAAGAAAGTTTATACTGAATTAAAGGCAATAGAGTAGAGATGAGTTTTAAGATTTTTTTTAAAAATAGCTATAGAGGGGGACAATTTAATATGCAGTGGCAAGCTGTTCCATAGTTTAGGGGCAACAGCAGCAAATGCCCTATCTCCTCTGTGTTAAGTTTTGGGAACAGACAGTAAGTGCAGGTCAGAGGATCTGAAACTTCTTATAGGAGTGTATTTGACTAGTAAGTCAGATATTCAAGTCAGATATTTTCATTCATGGTGAAAATGTGTACACTATGTATATGTGCAACTATGTGAGAACCATGAATGAAATAAATCAAAAAAAAAAATGAAATGAAATGAAATGAGATAGGTACATGGGGCTTTTCCATTTAAGCATTTAAATGTTAGTAGCAAGATCTTAAAATGTATTCTACGGTGGACAGGGAGCCAGTGAGGGGTGGCTAAGATGGGGGAAGTACGTTCACCCTTCCGGGTGCCCGTTAGTAGGCAAGCTGCAGCATTTTGAACCAACTGCATGCAAGAGAGGGTGGCTTTGTTGAGACCAACATATAGGGAATTGCAGTAGTCCAGCCTGGTAGTTACAAATGCATGGATTACTTTTTCAAAGTCAGTGACAATCAGAAAAGGTTTTACTTTAGAAATATTTCTCAACTGAAGGAAACTTGATTTTACAGCAGACTTAACCTTTTTGTCAAAAGTAAGATTAGTATCTAGTATTGCACCCAAGCTTCACAGAACTTAGTTCTGTGTAGCGAGAAAGCTACACAGAACAGCCTTAGCACACTCAAATGCATGCGCACTCAGCTGTCCATACAAAAGGGATGGGTGGGCTAGTCAGATCAGTAAGAGGGGCAGCATCCCAATGTCTCAAACTGTGCGTTGTGCTTCAGCTTTATGATGCATCATCTGTACATTAGATAGGACACAAAGAATCAGGCCTATACCTCAACCTCCATATGTTGATACTGGCTTCCAGCAGATGGTGCAGGCATATTACCTCAATCCATTGGTAAAGTCTAGAATATTTTAGTGATATAGTACCTACATTTTGCGGTGGTATAGCTGATCCTTAAGAGAATGATATTATTTGTTCAATTACATGTTTCTCTGCTTTCGTTTATTATTATTATACATATTGTATATAAGACTTTTGTTAAATCCCCCTTATTAAATGTATCCGATATTTTTTAATTAATTAATTGTCACTACGAGCAATACAAGCATTATTGATAATGGGAGGCAAACAAAATGATTATCTTTAATAATTAATAATAAAAGTTATCTTTCATGACAGATGTATTTCCATTAGATATATCCTAAATGTAAATAAAATGTAAAAAAAAAGTATTGATCTGTAGTGTAGTCATGGGGGTAAAACATTTGGCTTAATGCAGCCTGATCAATGGAAGAAACATTGTAAAGTATATTTGCTATCCTTCTAGAAGCTTTCTAGATGCCAAGCAATGCTGTGGTATCACTCATTAAGCAGAGTATGCACTGGGGGTGTTTCTTGACGTAAAATATTTTTTACCGTCCTGGTATCCACTGAACAGACCATCATGGTGGCGTACATGTTTTATCATGCTGATTGTCTGATGCTTGTCAGTAGCTTGTCAAGCCAAACTTCCACCCACGGAAATTAATGTGGGCAGCTAAAGGTCCAGACTGATCTGTTTAGCAAGAAAAATGAAGGATAAACGAAGGATACGTGATCAGGATGGTCTTCAGACTAACCCCTAATCGCTGCACTGATGTGGCCTCCTGCTGGAGTCGAGACCCGCCTGAAGTAACAGACTTGTCGCCACCCTTCACCTAACACTCTACCCTTCTCCTCCCACCAACAGGGCTTCAAGGGGTCCTGCGGTACATCGGCTCTCTCTGTTTCCCCTCTCTGACCATCACTTTGTTGCTTTCTCTCTCCTTAAAGTCCTCCCTCCTCCATACTCCTCACACTGTCACTACCCGCCTTAAGCTGAAATAGCTCTCCTTCAACTGCGCCTGTAGCCAGGGGGCGCCAGTATGCCAATTCCCCGCACAATGTTATGATACATCATAGAAAAATGCTTTGCGGCGCAGATGTTTTTTTTTTTTTAACTGCTCATGGCGCCCCCCACGTGTCATGTAAAATTTGCGCCCTGGGAAACTGCCCAGTTCGCCCTTGCCCACTACCATCTCTAGAACAATTCTCTACTGTCCACTGAGGAAGCCTCTGGAAGACACTCTGCTATCCTCCCTCTCTTCTTTTTTGGGTCCCTCTGTCCCTTCCCTCCAGAGAAGTGCAATCCTCTACCTTCTCCGGCTCTCAGAATCTCTGCGAGCTTGTAGAGCAGATTTCTTGGCAGCTGAGAGGAATGGAAGAGATCAGACTGTCCTGATGATCTCTCTCACTTCCTTCTTCTCCTCTCAGACTTCACCTCCACTGTGACAACAGCCCGATCTGCCTTCTACCGGACCAAAATCAAGTCCTCTGCCTCCAACCTGAGGGAACAGTTTTCATTGTTCTCGTTCCCTGCTCTACCCTCGGGCCTCCCCTTCCTTCCTCCCTCACAGCCGATGACTTTGTAACCTCCTAGCCCTGCACTCTTGACCCTGGTGCCCCTCAAGGCTCAGTACTGGGACCCCTTCTGTTCTTCAGATATCCTTTGGCTCTGTAATCACATCATATGGTTTCTCCTATCACTGCTACGCTGATGACACTCAACGATTCCTCTCTTTCCCCTACTCTGACTGAATCCTGATTGCAACACGCATCACAGAATGTCTGGCTGACATCAGCACTTGGACGTCGGCCCATCCCTTGAAGATTGAGCTTGACAAGACTGAGCTCCTCTTTGTGTCAGCGACAGATAGATTATTGTGTGACCCCCCTTTTCCGTCATCTCGATTGGTTCCCTGTAGTAGCTTGCATCAGATTCAAGACGATGGTATTGGCCTACAAGGCGGTCAACGGAACTACACCTGCCTACCTCTAAGCGTTAGTGAGACCACACACCAGAGCTCAACCGCTCCGCCAAACTACCTCAGCTGGAAGCCTGGTATCACTAAAGCTAAGAGCAACCAAGGTAAAATAACATGACTCACAACTCTTCTCTGCTTTGGGACCTCAATGGTGGAACAAGCTCCATAATATTGTCAGGACCACAGAGTCGCTCACCAGCTTCCGCAAGAGACGCATGATTCACTGGTTCACCTGGACTCTGAATAGCCTCCTCCCCCACTCCCCACTGCCCTTTCTCCTCCCTTACTCTCCTGAAAACACTCCTCTTACACACTTATTTTATGTTATACGTCCTGGCACTTAATGTATGCACTTATTGTATGTTGTATGTCGTGGCACTTAAAAACAATACTTGGGAGCATGTGCAGCTTCTTATCCTGGCCTGAAACATGATCGTCTTTTGGTCCACAATAAGAGTCCATGGCTGCAGATAGGGCAGCAGTGAAGCTATCTATGGAAATCCTGTCAGCGAGAAGATCACCAAAAAGGGGATACTAATCTGCCAGGACTGCAGTAGTTGCAGTGACCACATGAGGGTAAGTAGCCTCGGTTAATATTCTTCCTCTCCTCTTTAGTTTGACCCTAGATTTACATACCTCCCTCGTTTATCTCTGGTTTAGACCCAAAGCGCACCCTGCTATATGAAAGCCATCTTTAACCCTCCCCATGATCATGCTTTCATTAAGCAACTCCCCAGTAAAGTCTTCCAGGCTTGAAAACGTTGTGAACACTCACCACGCGTTCATACTCATCCCGTACACGACTGTGACCACTTCAGCTACTTCAGTCTACGCTGTCACCATGGCGCACATCCCATTAGGCAAGGGGGACGTATACTTCGCAGTGGCGATGGGAGAGGTGCAGGACCTGGTGAAGGCCTGCCGGGCCAACCTTGAGGTGGACCGGGCAGTCAACGTGAAGGTCCGCTGGCAGGAGGAGCCCCGTCAACCTCTAGCTGTTAAAAAACAAGCCCACCAAGGTGCTGTTCCCCGAGTTCATCTCGGACGAGGAGCTGGTCGGTGGCGGTGCAGAGATCATAGTGATCCGCTACACCACAGTGCGCAAGAACATGAAGGAGGTGAAAGAGAACATCTGTGGAGGCCCTGGCCTGGTCCAGCCACGCCGCTGCTGCTACTCCTCCTCCTCCTCCTCCTCCTCCTCCTCCATGTTTTGGATCCTTCTGAGACTGCTTTACTGAGACTGTTTAGCACATGTGCTAGGGACCCAGGTAGTTCTGGGATAATTTACTTTGAAATGGCAACTGAAAAGATTTTCCTCATGTGAAAACTAACCTTGCATCATGGAAGAAGGAGTCAACTGGTTGCAGGTTGGATTCAGCCGTTGTAAAGAGAGAGCTAAAAATAGCAAGAGAACATGATTTTGAAAACAACAAAAGAAAAGTCCTCTCTCTCCCTGCTCCCTCCCTCCCTATGTTTATACACCATTGACCATACACCAAGTGTTGCATTTGTAATTTCTTAATGAGAAAGACTGATACCCCTCTCATACTGTGCCCACATATCAAAACGCATTTATGCACATCTTCGGCAATATGAGATGACTTAAAACATTCACATAGAAATATATAATAAATGAGATGGCCCTTATAAGCCACACAGATAAAAAACAATCAGGCATTGACACAAAATGTGCATTCTCTGTTTTCTTTTTTTTATTCCTTCGGAAGAATAATGTTTGGAATTACAAAATGCACTGGTAGAAATAGCAGTGATATAGGGTTGGGAGTGTGGCAAATGAGAGAGAGAGAGAGAGAGAGAGAGAGAGAGAGAGAGAGAGAGAGAGAGAGAGAGAGAGAGAGAGAGAGAGGAAGTGAAGTGAAGTGAAGGATTAAAAGGTTATAAAGCCGGCATCTTCGGATTTGGTCTATAGCCCCCTGTCTCTTCACAACAGACATCATACATAAATAAGTTGAAGGGAGAAGAATACAATTTCGTCATCTGGACTGGACGTTCTTTTCTTTATTATTATTGTCATTATTGTTGCTTAAAAACAGCAGTTCATTTTTTGTGTGGTGTCTTCCCCGAACATCATCGTTTCACGCCTCAACACAGTCACACGTCACATTTTCCCGTACGTTTGAACACTTTTTTTGTGATTTATTTTTTATTAAACTTGTTAGTTTTCAAAAATAGAAGGAAAAGGGAAACATGTTGCTTTTTCTTTTTTTTAAAAACATCTATCTATATATTTTTTTGTTGATTGTTAATCCATTTAAATTCAATATTTCTGCTTTCTTTTTTATGTCCTGAAAATGACTGTTAACCCACGGTGTGGCATGCACATAGCACATGCATTTCTGGAACTAGGTTATTTATTTTTTCATATTTTTTTGTTAAAAAAACTCTTTTTTTCAACAGCGAGTTGTACATTGCTTTTCGTGTGGTTAATGTTTTAATGTGTATCTGGCTGGCGAAGAACACGAAGTACTATCTATGGTGAACAGTAAGGGCGTGTACACATCTCCATTAAGTGGCGTGCACACAAACACACACACACACACACACACACACACACACACACACACACACACACACACACACACACACACACACACACACACACACACACACACACACACACACACACACACACACACAAACCAAATGACACACACACACACACACCCCCCACACCCCCCCCCCCACCCACCCTCCCCCCCCCCCCCCCCCCCCACACCCCCACACCC
>OOFH01072040.1:0-11047 GCA_900323355.1 Merlangius merlangus | reverse complement strand
GTTAGATTGTGAATGTGTTAACAGTGAGCACTTTTTTTTTTCTTTAATTATCATTTTTTTGATTCAGTGATGTGTCACAGCTTCTATTCAAACAGCAAACAAAAGAAAGAGAGAGAGAGAGAGAGAGAGAGAGAGAGAGAGAGAGAGAGAGAGAGAGAGAGAGAGAGAGAGAGAGAGAGAGAGAGAGAGAGAGAGAGAGAGAGAGAGAAGGAAAATAGCACTGCTTGCCAAGGGCGGTGAAAGAGAGTGTCTTCACCCTTGTGCGGCTGACGCAGTAATGACTTACTTTTTACTCGTAAAATATTCTTGTCGCTTAGGATAGCTGGAGCTTCCAAAAGTTTGATGTGAACTCCAAGACTTCTGTCCTTACACAGTACCACTCCAAAAAATGATTCAACATAAAGGCAGGAAGAAGGCGGGGAGAAAAGTGCATAACGATAATAAACAAATTCCAAAATGGTTCAATTCGTCATACTCTGAAAAAGTACTGAAATAAGGAATCTTTCACCATTGGTCTTCATGGGGGATTGTATTTTTTTTATAAACTCCAGCCCCAACCTTGAGATATATTAGACGTTGGTCTAACAGTGTGGGTCATAGTGTTATCCAGCCTTCGTGATGGATTCCTTCAACACTGTCCTGTCTCAGGTTCATGCATTACCTTGACGTGACTTCATCTCAGGTAGAAATGCAAACAATTAGGGCCCCTACTACTTATTAATGTCATCCGTATATTAAGAACATTGAATCAACATCAACGCAGAAAAGCCCACCTCTTGCTCCCCCCCCTCCCTCCCACCACCACCAAAAAACAAAGTCTCAATTTGTGGTATATTTTGCATATGAGCTGTACATGTCCTCTGTAATTTTTTTCTTTTCCTTAAATATTTTGTGCACTGTATAAATCGTGTTAAGTATTGCTTTGTGTCAACATAGATCACAAATGGCGACTCTGCTTATTAGAGAAAAGTGGACTCAGAAACTCGTAGTGGCTGTACAACATGTCGACTTCACTGGCCTCGGCTTTTGGTTTCATACCCGAGATGTTTTGATGGTTTTTTCACTCATTGGTTTTAGATTATTTTTTTGTCTCTTTGCTGTTCTTGGGAAAATGTTAATGTGTATCGATGGAGAAACAAAAGAGATTCACATTCCCATACACATTTTGTATTGGTTCATAAATAGACATTTTTACAAAACAATGAAGAGTTCTTGTCTTAATAAAAAAAGATATTAATGTTCAAAATTCTTTGGTTGTGTTGTTCTTCACGTTGTTTTCTCGCCATGAACCAAAGGTTGATTCTGGGGAATTATAAGTACTACCTCAAGTTTGGATGCTAACATTAACCCACATTGATTGTTGGTATAATATATATTTAAGGTACCAGATGCATTGAAAGTAGTTTTGTAACTTTAGGTTGAAAAAAGTCTGCTGGGTCCCAAATGAACCATCCAGTAATATGTGAATAACGTAATAATAACCTATTACAACCCCCATATCACAATACAATACACAATGATAAAGGATAGTGGTTGTAATTCCATGTTTTGAAATATCTTTCATAAGTATTCAAGAAATATTGTTGAACCATGTCAATGCAATATTGTATTCCAATACTATAGTAGTGCAATCATCACTGTTGTAAAGTGATCCTAAATTGATTGTTGATCCTAGTGTTGCGTTAAGCAATCAATCAATAGTATGGGAAAATCATTTTGTATTAAGATATTCACCCGCATTCCTTCTCTAGCATTGGTCATGGGCTGTTACAGACTCTTTGATGTGCGATATATCAGGGATTATGTAACACCTGGACCAGGACTAACCTAATCTCTCTGATTTATTAGAGAGCAAACTTTGGTGTGGAACTAAGATGTACTCAAAGGACACTCGGGCTGCCGAGTAAATCTGTTGCATTGACAAATATATTTATTTTCATGTCCTTAGGTCAAACCGCTGCAAGCGCTATGTTTATAAAATCTTCATCATTCTCATAAACCAAGATATTTACGTAGCCCGACTGCTACTAATTAATAGAACTATAATTCACAGAGGGCCGAGCCCTTATAAATTGAATTCAGGGTTTTTTATTCTTGCACCGAGCAAAATCAATCTGAGTGTGTGCATTCAGGAGAGATGTTCATTATAAGGCAAGGTCTCAAGTAAGCCAAGGTACGGAAATCGATGAACATGCATGATTTCTGAGAACAAGAAAGCTTTCAGTCATTTGAAGACAAGAAACGGCACCAGTATAGAAATAACCAGCGTCATTTTCCAATTTTATTTTGTTAATCACTTTATTACAAAAGCCATTCCGTTATCCTTTTATTGGAACATAGCCTGGGCTTGTATTATGGGGTTCACCATAGCAGTCCGTGGACATAAGGCTATGAAATCTGATCTTTCTATGTCCTGATGTGATCACAGTGATCACATTATGAGCGTAATGTTCACAAGCGAATGAACAAAGAATAACTTCTCTACAATCAATACAGAGATCAATATCCTTTCATAATTCCTGGAGGACCACATCTGACCTAAAAGCAACCAGACATCGACATAAAACCTGACAAGAACCAACTTGTCCTCCAACCATGTGTTGAGTCCCTATGGTTTGAGTTTTGTTCGGTAAGGTAACTTTGAAGACATTCATTGCACACTCAACCGGTGGCGTCACAAATTGGCATCCCCCTGCCGCATACAACCTTGCAGAAACCCTTAAGGGAAAAGGAAGAAAACCTTGAGATTTAACACATGAAGATCACATATCATCACACACCTCGGGGTAAGATAATATAAGACTTTATTTATCCTGGAAGGTCATTTTAGTCCCCAGTGCAAAGCAGGTGAGCACACATGATGATGGATGAAGTCTTCAAGGCATCCTCAGTTAGTGAACGCTGTCGCTTCAGATTAATACACGTTGAAAGGTTCTGTGTTACAGGAATTGTGACCACATGTACTTAATATGTAATGTGTAGTAACGAAACTGAACACCATGTGTTGTTTGGGTTACAGGTAAAATGTGGGTATTGGATCAAATGTGACCTCCATACTAGTTAAGGGTAAGGCTGTTAAATAATGTTATTCCATATTAAGTATGTGCTTTTACAGGTTGCTACATTACTGAGTCATTACATGTGTTACAAATGACATTTTAATAACAACCTGGGTCATAGTCGTTATATTAGGATTGGTAGTAGTAGCTGTAGCAGTTAAGATAGATGACTGAATAAATACATCTTCTCCTAAATAATAATTCACTCTTGGCTTTGACAGTTACTTTATTTTCACCTTTGTTTCTTTAAAAAAAAAAAAAGACTTGCTATGTTTACAAAACATCTAGCAGTTTCACTGCATAGGTTTTTTAATGTCACGTTGCATATTTACAGGACAGAAGGATTTAGAACAAGAAACAATATTTTGGAACAACAATTAATTGATGCTGTCAAAACTTTGATGGCTTTGTCATGGACACAGTTTGGCTAGCGCAAACTACCCGCAGTGTGGCTGGACAAGGCAATATACTGTCTACTGATACTACTTTCCTCCTGCTTTAAGGGATTCCTTACTATGTGGCAATCAATTCTGCCCAAGTAATTAAACGCGGCTGCGTTATAATATCTATAATAACTAGTAAATACAGCTATTGAGTCAAAGTCAGTACCAAGTCAAAAAACGTAATCGACACATAGACACACAAACACACACACACACACACACACACACACACACACACACACACACACACACACACACACACACACACACACACACACAGCCACAAAATATGATGCAAATTAATAATAGGGCTATGTATCTATTTTTGATGAATTGAGGTTTACTAATTCTAGTAAGTACTTGAGCATTAAAAGGAATATTTTGGTCCTTTGAAGAAGAGGCTTTGATAATTTATTTAATGTTCTTAATTTTCCCATCTCAAATTCAACCCTTACTAATTTAGATTTTTTTTTAAGATGATTAAGTCATTCCTTCTAATAATGGCTTGCTCATTACGGCAAAGTAATTTGCCGCTGTCCCTAGAAGACACAAAGGGTTTTTAAAGCAAATGTCTGATATAAAAAGCCCTGCTTTTACATCTGATCGTTCACCTCAATGAACATTAATACGTCTGTATCGTAAAATAATGCTCAGACTGTCTATAATAATGGTGTTTAACCTTTCCTTCCTCTGTGGTAGAGCAGCTCTAACACCGATCTTCACTTTCCTGCTTCCCTCCGTTTCTGCTTTGAATTTATCTGTTGTCACTCTCATCTTGTGAAATCATAATCACAAACACTTACCACTGAAAACACAAAGGTTTCTCTTTGTCTTTCAGTGGCAATTGCGGCCCACTTATTCTGCATTTCCTAGTAAATTGTTTTGTCTTATTGAGCAGCCACCTGTGGCATTTTCATTTTTTGGGTTGAAACAGATTTTGTTTTTCAAATAGTCAGAATATGAAATGGGTCTATTTTGTATTCTTGCGATTTGCAGAACAGGGTGAACTTTGTACTTGAACCGAGCAAAGGTCATTCGACTACTACGGTTCAGGCTGCTGAAGCATGTCTGTATAAAACGGGCACACACTGATTTCCATTTAAGACGACCAAAGCCTGAATAAGCTCAACTCCATTTGTAGGTTTGTCACGATTAGGGTTAGTTTTGTGTGCGCATGGTTAGGGTCAGTACTGACATCACACAGAGGGGGCGATGTTGAGGGGCTCATTAGCGGTAAATGGCAACAGCTGACTGGGCAGGTGAGTCTCAGGAAGTGAGACTCCGAGTGGGGAGTTTCTGGAGTTGGGTCTCTGCAGGTGAGACTCGGGAGTTTGAAGGATTAAAACACGAAGGACACATGTTTCTGTAAAGACACCTCAATGAGGGAACTTTTGGTTGTAAGGGGAAACTGAACGATGGGATTCAAAGCGCGGGCTGGTCACCTGGAGACGAGGTGCCGGTGCGGCATGTCACGGATATGGCAAGCCTTGCCATACACGGAGAGAGAGCTGTTCGCCTACGGAGGCTGTGGACCTGCTTTGATTTACTCCTAACCCCCTAGATAGGTAAGATTGCACTCCCCTTGGAAAGTTTAGGAACATAACTCAAGTTCAACGCACCACATAGGGACGGAAATTTGGTTACAGGCTGTCTACCCAGATAAATAATGAGTGCGTAGGTCTGGCGCGTCACATGTTCACGAAATTCTCATAGTTAATTGTTCTTTGTTCAGCAAGTACTTGACTTTCTTTTAAATGTTCTTTGTTGTGATATTGACTAAGAAAAGCCTACCGCTGTCAGTGAAAACTCAGTCTAACCCACATTATAAAGAGGCATATCAATTACCCTTTTTAATTATTATTTATTTTTCTGTAATCTTTCATGTCAATCCACAGTTGAGTTTGAATCCTTGTAATCCTTGTTTAATCACCATAAGAGTAGCGAATCACATTCAAATTAAGAGAAAACCCTTTAAACTGTATATTTTACTTCATGGTCAAAATGTGCACTTGGGGTGCACTACATGTTTGCATCCTTGGCTCTATAACCTTTTCCACCTCCTTCCCTGCTCCCTATGCATGAATGGTGCCCTATGCAACCACAAAGACAGTCTATGAGCAGCATCAGCCCTGGGCAGAAGGCTACATCACCTGCACACCGTACCATGACGGCAGGCAGCGTGACAGAGACCTGTCCACGTTCTGAAGTCACCATGGCGACCTCTGAAGGTCTCTCTCTCTGTCTCTGTCTCTGTCGCTCTCTCGCTCTCTTGCTCTCAGCAGGGCCGGCGACTTAACATCCTTCAAATATTTGTAGAGCTGGGTGAGGGAAAGGATCCTTAAGGGAGAGGAGGGTTTGTCTCCTCCAGGGGAGCTCGAGCCAAAGGAGGGGTGGAAATTGAGGAAGAAGGAAGTCTAAGAGACACCCTCCTTGAAAGTATGCGTGAAGGCCCTCTGGAGAGCCTAATATGCTCTCCACTACCTTGACGGAATCTGTCTGTGTGTCAAAATATAAGTCAATACTGTATTAGGGGCTTGCGGGGGTCTTCGGGGAGAGCTAAGAGGAGTGGGGCGGTAATACCGATGCAGTAAATAGACTGACGATCGTAAAACGCAGCTCAGAGTGCAACAAATTGGGAAAAATCCACTTATGGATATGCCCCTCTCCCCATATCTCGCTGTCTGCGCAAACATTTTACACCTAACTATTCTTGAAGGATTGGAATTGCGATTGGTTGAAAATGTGTCAGCAATGATTAACGATATAATTAGCTTATGGTTGAAGAAAAAAATCCAAATGACGGCAGACAACAAACTGTCCTGAGGGGAATTATAACCTTGTCGTGGGCCAGCGGGATTAGTCCTGGGCAGGCGGACCCCTGGAAATGTACAGAAAACACTGGAAGTGGGTCAGAGTTGAGCTCATGGCTCCTTGGCATTGTTGTCATCGACGGTCGGGAACGGAGGCGGGCGAGTCCAGTCCAGACCTTTTTAATCTGTCCGTTAGCCAAATCCACTGTTAATCCAGGGAATGCTTTACTGATTCAAAAGTGGACCTAAGGGACCCAAATATGGGTTTTTGGAGAGGGATTGGTGGGTAGATGATTTTTTGATGTAGTGGTATGATTCACTCAAATCCCCGGTACAGCAAAACAATTGCATGCTGGTGGTTTTGGCGGCATTTCAATATCATTTGCAGTGTCATCTTTGCCTTGATTGATCAAAGATAATTGTATGTTCTTAGCATAATGATTCTGGTGAACATAGATTGGCAGTTGAAAAGCCTAAATGTATGGTTTCAGTGGTTGACTGGCAGCGTCCGGATCCCTTATAAACCTCCTGCTTTTAGCTGCGGGTTCTGTACAGAGTAAGAGCTTTTCCTTATCCCAATCACATCAAGACGACATTTTCTGCTTTTGTTTTTCTGTTTTGTTGAATGTTTAATGTCATCCAAACGTATTTCTAAATCCCCTTTTAATTTACATTAAAGGCCAACCTCATAGCTGTTATCACAAAGAGATGAAGGTGTTAATTTTCCATACGGCTCCATGGAGCAGGAACTGGGCAGCATGGGAAACACAATTATGCATCAAAATATGAATCCTTCCTTTTATTTTTCATGGAATATCTGTGACCTGCTCCTGTGCAGGGTTTTATAAATTGGACCGCAGGTCTTCAGTCGTGCACCTCGGAGCAGGGAGGCCAGAGACAGTCTTGCTCTTGTAAGTGCACTCTTTTTTTATTTTTATATCTCTTCCTCTTTTTTTAAGGGGCTGCTGTAGGAGCGGATAGGAAGCAGCCCAAGGCTATGCTTCAGATGTAGCCTTTAGAGGAGAGTGGAGAAGGCTTAAATGAGTGCCTCGACCTGTATGTCTTTTCATGTTCAACCAGGACCCAATTTATGCCGCAAGTTAGCCCACCGGGTCTGGTAGATAACTGTCAAACTGTTTTGATTTGTTGGTGGTAAGGTTGAGGGCTTTTGAGGTGAAATTTGGACGATATATAATATTGATGAATATGCATTGCTATTCGATTGCGCATAAACAAAGAGTAATACAAAAAAGATGTTGGCTCTTGAGGGATGGATTCTGGGCCGGGGCTGGGCTGGGCATTGTGGAGGAGTATGGTTTGTATGATACAATCACTATTGGGCCTTCATATGTATGCTCTGTTCAATATTCAATAAACTATGATTTATTGAACATTGAATTCGGCAAAACAAAACAACTGCAATGGACCAGAGAGTTGAGAAACTCAAAATAATTGACATTCCTTTTTATTTTCCCCCCTCTTTTCTTGTGGGCTTGAATGTAAATGGCTTTTGGATCGGTGGTAGCCTACATCCCCACTTCTCTCTGTCCAGAACCAAATTACCCCATTCTGCATATTCCATTTTGCTCTATCCATCGAGACGTCCTGTGACTACCAACCAGTATGGTCTGGAACGGTAATAGTGCGCCCCCGTGTGGCCAATGTAAACAGTGTCTCAAACTGCCTCAACTCCTGTTTCCTATCACTGAATTATGCTCTGAAATGGGACTGTGAGGTATTCTATAAATTCAATTTTGCAGTTTAACCTTCAATCATCCATGAAAATTGAGCTCTGAATTATCTTATCAGCCTTAAGATGGCTGATGATAAATTATAATTATGATGGATTTTTTGTTCATGATGGCTAATATTCATCATGTCTAAACTCCATGCACACCCCCTAGAGAGTGCAATGAGGTAATAATTCCTGTAGAGAAATACAGGTGATTAATTGGAGTTGAAGATTGCTAATTGGTGTTGCGTTATATAAATATTTTCTTTTGGTGGTGGGTGTAATTAACCTTTTTGAACGACTGTGGATATCCATTTTATTGACATAAAACACAATACAGGAGAATCTGGAAATTCAACCTAATGGATCTTGTTATCCGCGTCCTCTTGTCCAAGGTGAGTTAATCAAAGCTGACTTGATTTGCTTAGCTCCCCTCCTCCCTGCTCTCCCCCCCCCTCTCTCTCTCTCTCTCTCGCTCTCGCGCTCGCGCTCGCGCTCGCGCTCGCTCGCTCGCGCTCTCAGTCACACCGAGCCTGCTGGAGATGCATTTGTCCAGTTGATTAATGATGAGGAGCGTCTCCTCCACTACGGCGCTGAAAGGAAAAGACGTTGTCATCGTCTGTTGTTCTAAATGCACGTTGTGCCGCTGATACTAGCTCCTCATTTTGACGTTCTAAAGGAACCATAACCCTTACTTTGAAGTGTCATTGTTGTGGTGCTGAGTGGTAATCGCTTGATGTGGTTTTCAATGTGAGCCAGAGGCTGCCTGGCACACTACAATGTGATTAAAACTGAGCGCTGACAATCTATCCAACCACTTTATACTGTACTATACTCCACTATACAGTGTGATTCTGTGCTGCACTTTGCAATATTGAACTCTGATACTACTATGTATGGACTATTCATTATTTACCGCACTCTATTATACTCTAGTCTATGGTATGATACTAAAGTGTATTGTACCATCATGTACTTAACCTATATACTTCTACCTATACTAAATTATACTGTACTGTCCTTGAATGTACCCTGCACCAGATTATATTGCAGAGTACCATATTGTATTGTGGGTAGATATAGTGTAGCATCAGACAGTGTGTGTGCGCGCTGAAGGACTTCCTGTGGCAGTGGACACAAGACGATGCTGGAGGGGAGAGAGGGGGGAGAGGGGAGAGGGGCGCGCGCGGGGCTCCCAGCAGTGGTTGTCGGTTTGATTGAGAAGAGAGGGGTGGGAGTAGGGAAGGGTGCGATGTATGTGGGAAGATCATGTTGTCAAGGTGTAAAGATATATACAGTAGGACGACGGGGACAGAAGTGTATGTTCTAGATTTTTGTGTGTGGTCTAAAACGTCCTACATCTGTCTGTGCACTCTAAGTCACTGCAGTAGTCTGACACATTCCCATGTCATGGGAATGGGTATTGGGGAGGGGGGAGTATATTAAACAGACTTTATATCAAACAAGGAGAGATGGAGAGAATGAATGAAACGTAATTTACATTGTTGTAGATACTCCTGTTTGCGTCCTCCTTCAAATGTTACCTTGCCCACAGCACCCTCTTCTGTCATGAAATAATGTTAACAATAAATTAATGTTATACGAACACATGGTAAGAGTTGTAGCATAACTCTCACTACTGTGTTGTGCGCGGCATGTGAAATAATTTAAACCTGATCTACATAATCATGTGCTAATTAGAGTTTGGTTTGGAGGAACTTCTCCGAAGACAGGAAGTCATTGCCCTTTAGAAATGTATTAAGGTTAACGTACCTATCTACGTCCGTACAGCAGGCCTACTAAAGGATACTCCTCTATGGTGGGTTGTTTATATATTAATATACTGTACCATACTCATATAATTCATTCTTTCTTCCTTTTGCCCATCTTATCCTTGACAGCTATTCAATATTTTTTACTTTCCAAAAGGGAATTAGAATTGTATTATTTATTTCTTGTCTTGGAATTTTTTTTTTTTTTTTTTTTTACAATCCTTGTCTTTGGAGAACTTGGAGGGAATAAAGTTAATTTCGACACAGGCAGACATTTGGCATCTTCCTGAATAATGTGTTCAGTGAAGCCGTATATATTGGGGTTCTGGGTAGACTAGCCCCTAGCCGCTGGTCTGCTCATGCCTACCACATTCAACCACATTCTTTCAAACAATAGCTCATACACATTTTTAATAATACCCATTTGTTCTCGGAGAGAAAAAAATGGTCCAGCACCAAGCCATGAGTCAGTGGTGACGGTGGATGGAATCCATTATTTTACACCTCTTTTGTTTAGTAACCAATGAAACCAGTGAAATGAGCTCAGTCCAATTTCAATTGCCAGTGTTGTTCAGGTGGCTGTGGCTACACCGTGAAAGAATGAGTCATTTGTACACTACCTTTAACACAAAGCCATACTCCCAGCGTGATAAACATGACAGAACAATGTCAAGGTAATCACACTGAAAGCCACAACTGTTGCTTGCTAATTGCTAGTCCTCCATCTTGTGAACAATAAATGTCCACAAAGGTGAGGGGGCTCTGATATGGGTGGGATTAAAATATTATTCACCTAGCATCCTTCTTGACTTTAAACCCAACAAAGATGTCAACCTGGTGATTTTAAGCCCATAATGCGTTAAGGTTGAAAGGGTGCAAAGGAAAGGGAGAGCGAAAGAAAAATCGCAACAGATGAGAGCGAGCCCTCCTTCATCCTTGTAGGGGGTACTCTCTCTCATCTCTCGACCTGGGAGGAACAATTAGGTCAGAAAGACGTGGCTTTGAACTCCTTGCCTGCCCCTCCTGCTGGGACGGAGCTGGGCTTCCCGAGGTTCTCTAGTGCCAACCCCATCACCACGCTCAGGCCAGTACCCTGACCCTATCTATGACAACAAAGTCCTTTTTTTCCTTCCTTCTTTTGGGAATCTGTCCTCAAGGCATTTAGTAATTTATATATGTGTAGTTTTAGATTAATCATGCACTTTCGGCCTATCTTTGTCTGTGATAAATT
>OOFH01072036.1:0-11231 GCA_900323355.1 Merlangius merlangus | reverse complement strand
TTAATATAAAAACACATGAATATTATGGTATGTGTAGTAATTAATAAGCCTTGCCACATGAGAAACGACCAGAGTACAAACATCAATTGTTGATATAAAAATGTGTACCGTATTCATAAAATGAGATTCCATGTTCACGGGCACTCTTCTTTATTTCATTGATGGCAACAAGTAGTGTAGCTGAAAAAAAAAATGGGGTTAGGGTTAACGACACAACAGTCGGGTGAGTATAAACTAAATAGCTTAAAAAGATATGGGGAGAAATGCTAGATTCACTATGAAGCCTTACCTCCTTCGGAGACCAATGAGCCAGCCAAGATACAGTAGGCCTTTAAGAAAGAAATAAGGATTCATTAATGTGAACATCCTATATTAACACATTTAGAAGACTCTTTAATCCAAAACAAACCGATGAATTGAGACAGATTGAGTCACAAGCAGGCGGGGGCATCTTGCACGAAGATGTGACAGGTTAGGCTCTCGACATCGGGGGGGGAGATCAAGAACATAACTGCCGTCCTGCCGTGATACAGACGTGAGGATAACAGAGCCACTCACCCACAAGAGCGACTCCATTTGCTGTGGGTGAAGCAGTCCCATGATGCCGTGGTACCAGGAGAGACCGGCTCCCATCATGAAGATGCCCACTCCACTGATGAGGGAAGCAATGTACCGCATGTTGGAGAAGCCATACCTAAAGACAGGAACACACACACACACACACAAGTTTTGAGTATCTGACCTAATTGAAGGACCAGAGAGTAGCCCGCCTCGGGACTAAAGACGCGTTTCTCCTAATGAAAGTTTGTTTTGAACCTACGGATGCACGGCATCAGGGTTGCGGACAGACTGGCTGATTCCCAGGGCCAGCAGGGCCTGATTGCAGGTGTCGGCCAAGGAGTGTATGGCTTCGGAGAACATGCTGGCAGACCCAGTGTACACCCATGCCAGGAGCTTGAAGAAGAAGTTCAGCCCATTGCTGTGGACAAGAGACAGGAGGTTTTAAAGGTTTGAATGGGATAGTGTGTAGAGCCCTACCAAGCCGGTCAGGTTAACTGGAAACTGTGTACTTTTGCGCCGTTAAGGCTCTTGCTGCATAAACTTGAATATACACTAGTTAATTACACTTGCATATTCAGTAAGCAGATTGAAACCCTTTAATCTGTCTACCAGGATTGCTCATTTGTTCAACATTTTATGAAGCAAAATGTGGTTGAGGCTTGAATAAATCTTGAGATTTTGGTCTGTCAAGTCTGTGTCTACCCGATGTCTTGCATTAGACATCAACTAGACATGTGTAGTCGAACACGTGAGTGCACATGCTTCCTAACTCAATCATCCTAATCTAAGCAGCTACGGACACTCATCATGTGAGATCCGTCCTACACATTCTTGAACCCTAACCCTTCCATTTAGCCTACTATTTTAGTTTATGTTAGGAGTCCGCTCATTTTGTTGGATTGTCACTGGCGTGGTGATATTACTTCAGCTTTTGGTACTCTTGATAAGACAAATGGGACAATAGTATACTATTCCTCACTATAAACACACACCATTTTCTTAAGATTTTATATGGAAAGCGCACCCATGGACATAACAACTTACATGCAAATAGCGACCATAACCACTTTCCCTGGACCTTGTAGAAACGTGGCCCTCACGTTTGATCTAGGCTATATTTAAAAGAAAGAAAGAAGAAAAAGCAAGCGTTTAAAAGGTCGCATATTGGAAATTAACATCAATGTTATGTCATTCTGTATCGCCGGCGGAGAATGCTAGAAAGACATGCAAGTGAACATGCTGGTAAAGCGCAGTGCTGTATAGTGAAGCGCAGTACTGGAAAACCGTAGGCTATTGTCATGTAGATAGACAGACTGTCCAAACAAGGCACAATGGGGGGAGAAGGTTGGGTGGACACCGTGGAAGCCCTCTGGGAACCATGACGAGGCAATCAAAACAAGTTGGTTCTGGGATTTACTAGTGATCCGATGCGGGGGGGAGATCAAAGGAAACGTGGTTGGCAACATCTATGCGCTCACCTTAGTGTTTCCCCAGAAGTCTTTATATTCTTTCAGCAACTGCTGATTTCGATAAATATCTGCTGGAAACAAGTCTCATTGTAAAAGGTCTATGTAATTCAAGGTGGAGAAATAGAAAAAGTATGTAAAGAATGTAGAAATGGATTAATAATGGGTCCTTCTATTAGTTGACAGGGCGACACCTACTTTCTTGGTATTCCTGCTCAACCACTTTCCTGAGTTTCCTCTCTCTGGCCAGAGCTTCAGGACTTCCCCATACATCGAGTGCTCTGGGAAAAACAAGCCAATGCAATGTAAATAACATACATGTGTATAACGGTATGCGTTCTGGTCTGAGCTAGAATGATGAGTTGAGGAAATAGGTGGGTTGAGGCATTACAAACGGAGATGTGACGACAATGAGAGGAGTGTGTCTACTAACTTTGCCTCGACATCAGAGCGCAGGAAGACCGTAAAAGCCTCCGTGTCATCGTGCGGGCTACGCCTCCTAATCTTCCGCAACTGCTCAAGGTCACTATAGGAGAAAACGAAAATAAATGCACTCAATTAAAAGAGAAAGTTAACCCTCTATTTCAGCTGGAATTCAAACACAGATTCAAAATAAACACGTCGCTGCCACCGTCCCTTGATCTGACATAGTTTACTATGTTTACGATCATACAAGACTAATTACCAGGTTTAATTGGGTTCAATCGCTCTTGAAGAACAGCATCAATGGCCGCGTTAGAGCAGCGCTCCGATACAATGCTAGTTAGTTAATCACTGCGGCGAGTTCACTCATTAACTAAATCAAAACCGTATCATAGCTTCAGCATGCCACCATTTCCTGTTGGGAGTCAAATTCAGCGCAATACACAAAATCTAAAACAGGGAATTGCACAGCAATAGCTCAAGCAAGGAATAGCATTTATGAACACAGTTTTAATGCTTTGTTGTTGATGCCATGCGATTGATTAATAAATTCATGATAAATGTGTGTTTGATTAAATTAAAGACTTTGAGGGTATTGGTCAACAGGACTAACCTGGGCTTGAGACAGAATTCATTCATGGCTCTCACCGCCGTGATGAAGTTGTTCTGCGTGTACTTGGATCCATACTCACGTTTTTTCAGGACAGCTCGCACTGCACACAAACAGGACCATATTCCTCAATGCATTGCTGTATGCATTTCACTCAGACATCGGTCGAGTCAGACTGCAACTACTGAACCCCCATAATGGTGAGGATAAAAAAAACCCGCTTCATCTAGTGTTCGACCTTACCTCTGACCTGTATCGTCTCCGCTTTAGTCAACCCCAGGAGTGTTGCACCTGAAGAAGGAAAACAAATATAATTCAGACATTTAATTCATACGAATAAATAAATGTAAAATCCAGACATGATAAAAGGCAAACTTACCTGGGGTGGTGGCTGCTGTTGGGGCTGATGGGTGTTAGAAAAAATATGTCAGCAGTCAAGAACGAGTGACATTCTTTTATAGCCTAGATGCAATATATTCCTCAATAAGGTTTTGAGGGAAATGACCAACAGAGCCGTCTCTAATTGACTTGAGTAAATACATTGTTTGTAAGACCTTATCATAAGAAATATAATTACCATATTATAGAGCAATCATATCAAATTGTTATACACACTTATGACAAAACTGTTAAGTATTGTTAATAAAAAGCAAGGTCTTACCAGACAGCACCTTCTCTGTGCTTGGAACATTGACCGACACTTGTTTAGGAGGCCCATCCTTACTGTCACCAGAGGTACAGTAGTAGTGTAGCTGGCCTAGACATGGAGATGCTACACGCCAGTCTGGCAGGCGAAACCATACGTTGGGCAGGCCTCCCCCTTGCCAACCTGTTGAGCCGATAAAAGTTAAAACGACCCGGTGTTGTCCATTGGTAGCGTCGCCAGCCAAACAGGTTAGAGACTAGTAACATGGTGAATGAATGACAAGTGTATAGACTAACGTTAGATGCGGATTAAGTCATATAGAGCCCCACCAGACAGCTGCGGAGTCCTCGGTAATCGGTGTGACAGAGACGCTCTGTGCTGCAAAGAGACCCTGCAGAAAACATACCATGGTCGCTTTACCAGGATCGGGATCATCCTCGCTCCTGCGGGGGTTGGTAGAGTGGTGAGGGGGTTGCCTGAAAGGAAAACACTCCGTGAATTTCTGGTGAGCAGCGAATAGCCAAGTAAAGAGAAAACCAAGGTAACTGTTAACCTACAACGTCACAGAACCCTTGCAGAATGATCTCCCAGTTCACTGAAGAGGGATACCATCAAGTATGTCACTTGTCAACATAAAAACGTATCAATAAATACGTACATTGATTCAAAAGTTAACCGTTTGACTATCATAGGATTGAGAACGTTTCCCTGAAGAAACACATCATATTATTTGCCGGCTACTGGCCAGAACATACGGCTGCTAACCCTAGCCTGCTAGCTAGCTACAGATCCAGAAAGTTAGCTAGCACAATTGGATCACATTCGCCAGTCGTAGTAGCTGACGATCATATATAGTTACTCTAAAGATAGCTCAACCTCATGGCTGTAGGTTCAATTTTGTCTTGAGTCATTCCAGATGCTCACCTTCTTATGGAAGTGTTTGTTCCGCATAATCCGAGCCCATTCTGAAGTACTGGCAAAAGTGATAGCAGCGCCACTGTGCGTGGACGTCAGTGCACTGAAAAACAATTACAAGTGACAACCACTGCGAGAACTTGGAGAAGCGTCATTAAAACAACCGAGTCATATGTTACACGGTATCGCGATAGCACAATAAATATAATGTACAGCAAGGTCATTTCATTGAACAATTTAAACCTTTATTTCCCTTCGCACGAAACCTCGAATGATTTACTATGAAGGAATACAATAGGAAGATATAATTGTATCAATTGAATCAGTAATTTGTGCGTTTTTATTAATTTTGTCTGATCCCGTAATCACCGTTTACAGAGACGAGCGTGTCCTTGATTTTTTATTAATTCATTTACGATTCTTGATCATGTTGATCAATGAAGCATTGAGTCAACTAATAATAGGCTACGCATCGTTACGAATTCGTGTGTACCTGCAGTGTACGAGCGTGTGTGTGCGTGTGTGCGTGTCTTTGAGTGACAAACTGTTGCTTGGAAGATCTATGAGTTGAGTTAAATTATGGTTCAAAAGTAGAGGGACCTATACTGGTTCAGGGAAGCACCACAAGGGTGCAGCGGTAGGCAATTGTGTCACATGAAGCTAAAAGTGAAATGCTCGTTCTGCAAAACATATAGCCAAATGTTGTGAGTGTCCTCAAAGATAACATAAATTAAAAAACAATGATGTTTATTGAACAGACCGTAATACTAAAATTGCTGTTTCAAATGGAGTTGTTTTGTTGTGTTTACTATGCGCGTGCGCATGCGCATGCGCGCCACTTGACAGGAACTCCGTAGCGCATGTTTACCACAGTATTCAAAGAGCTCATAGTAACGCGCATACTTCGTTGTATGTATTCTAAAATAAAACCTCGTTGCTAGATAATGCCACCAAAGGGGAAAGGTGGGAAGGATGGGAAAGGTGGTAAGGGGGGTAAAGGTAGGCAAACAAGTCCCCGTTTGGTTTGAACTTTTGTGAGATCACATCATTGATGCCCATGGTGAATAGGATAGCATACTGAACAGCTAGCGAATGAAGGACATTTGTCGTATGCGCTTCAGAATGAATGAAATAGTCACGCTGATTAAACAGTAGTTCATTGAATATGCCTTATTATTCACAGCCCCTGCTGCTTCGGGAAGTGGAGATACAGACAAAAACGAAAAGGCACCGAAGGGTGGTACTGCTGTGAAGGTAACCACGATATGTATACATATGTATATATTCGTATACATTCTGTATACGAATATCATAGGAAGAAAATAAATTATTAACGCATCAATTATGCGTTAATACGAAGCTCCAGCATAAAACAGTGTTCAGATAATAATTAACTTGGATCCCTTTCTAATTGCTGTCTTCAGCAGTCGACATCCAGGAATTTTAGTGTGTTCATTTGTAGGCATAATATGTGAGTGCGACCCTGGCCTTTCTAAATGCTTCATCACTCCTTGTGCCAATTTTGGCCCTGCACAACTATTATCGGCATGATACAATCAATTATTTCCTGAAGATGGACGAACAGTCACTAATGTTACTTTCAGGCCTGACTATCACTTGTTAAATGTTAGCTGTGCTTTGCTGTTGCCCATCACTTAAAACTAATGAGGTAATCTTTTTTTTAACATGCATATTTCACTAGGTCCGGCATATCTTATGTGAAAAACATGGAAAATGCATGGAGGCCATGGAAAAGTTAAAGGCTGGTGTTCGATTCAACGAAGTTGCTACACAATATAGTGAAGACAAAGCCAGACAAGGAGTAAGATCATGCATTATTGACAAAGGAAATACCGTTCTGGGTGATCAAATCATCTTAACTGTGTCTCCTGGCTTCACTGAAACATCTGTCACCAATATCATTTATAAAAATGACTTCCGAATACGGATAGCATTTAGTTTAAGTGAGCCTACCATGATTGTAAACAATGGCCATGTAGTGAATATCATTTTGACCAATTATATTGTTAACTTTAAGCCACGAGAGATGGCAATCGTTCATAACCCAAATCGGCATTGTGATATTCAGAACATGTTCTGTTAGAGCTATTTAAATGTTTAATTTGGATTAAAGAATTGTCTAATTTGGTGGGGATGAAAGCCATTAATACAGCATCAATCCATATATTTTAAACATTTATTAATAATACATTTTATTGATGATTGAATATGTATAAAGCAAATATTTGTTTTTGTTTGAACAGGGGGATTTGGGTTGGATGACGCGAGGATCAATGGTTGGACCCTTTCAGGATGCAGCATTTGCCTTGGCTAACAGTACGACGGATAAGCCAGTCTACACAGATCCCCCAATAAAGACCAAACATGGCTACCATATAATTATGGTGGAAGGAAAAAAGTGAATTTTGGAGCTCAAACACTATGATCTAACTATGATTGATCTTTGTGTGATTTGATGTTTTAAGTTCACCTGCTGCTATGCAGGTGAGCCGTCTGCTAGTTTGAGAATGTTTAACAAAAACATTCTCCAATGGGAGCAGCTTTCAAACAAAATCTTCCTTTTTTGGGGAGAGAGTTTCTCTTCACTGTTAACAAAAATGATATGCAAGAAATTGAATAAACATTTATAAACAAAAGTAATTTTTGTTATGAATGTACCACACAATTTGATACGGCTCCGTTCTGTGTGAACCTGTCTCTGTACCTTTTGGAGAGAGTTTCAGATTCTTCAGGGAGTCCGTTTATTGTGATCAGAAAGTTTGAAGCAGTGGTGTGAATGTACAAACACAGACATTAGTTGGCTTCTTTTTTTTAATAGAATTTGATTTGATCAGTATAAATTACTATTGATTGATAGCTATGTATTCTTATAGAATACCATAATGTTGCATATCAAATGAGCCTAAATCAAACCCGTAAATATGTACGAGGATGAGCTACAGTCTCGTCGGGCCTACAACCCGGGAACTAGACGGCGGTATGCACCAGGTGCCAGTTTACTATCACCAGGGCTTTTACGTCAGTTTACTATACGCAGGGTTTTTACGTCAGTTTACTAGGCAGGGGTTGTGTCAGTGTGTTATGCGTAGAGTTTTTACGTTCTCACGTCTCGCTTAATGATTGGCGAGGTAAGATGGCGGCGCCAGAGGAGCAAGAGTTATCCCAGGCGCAGACTGAAAAACTCCTACAATTCCAGGTAGAGCCCTCACAATGCGTCACGACAACTCTGATTTCATTGTTCCGTACATCGATAGCTGTTTACGAACGCCTGGGTGGTTCGATGTACGTCCCGCGGCGTGAATCAACCCCCTTTTCGTACAGTCAACTTCACTGTGCTAGCGCCTACGATAACCGTCAACTTAAGCGTAGCTGCTGTGCTAGCTGGTTAGCTGACTAATGTTAGGCTAACCATTCGAATAACGACCCAGCCGACCCATACTACCCTGCACTCATTTAGACCGAATGGGCCATCTAACACACTATTACATGTATCTTCAGTGGACACCTTTAGCTCTGCGATTAGCTTCTGCTGAATTATACCAAAGTCAGGTTAGCCGGATAACCATGGGATGAGCTGTCATGTTAGTTAAGTTTCGTCCGTATAATAAGTAATGTTATCGTGTAAATTGGTTAAAATGTTACCGTGGTAGGACGATATTGGCCATATCAAATCTTCCTATGGTGTAGCTTGATGACTAGTTCGTCTGCTGGATTGGGACAGCTAGCATAGCCAATGGAAAACTAAAGTGACAGTGCATCTTAAAACCCACTGGTTCAGTCTCTAGTCTAGGAAACTATATATGATGGTGACCTATCGCCTAATGAACCCTCCCCAACCACACACAACTGAGAGATTTCTTTAGTGTTTACAGCTGGGATATTATGTGATGGACAACACGTTTTCCTCCCCAACAGGACCTGACTGGCTTGGAGTCCATGGACCAATGTCGTCGTACACTAGAACAGCACAATTGGAACATTGAGGTGATGCGGAAATGAATAGGGTCCTTGTGTCTTTACTGACCAAAGCCTCCACAATAGCATGGCAATGTGTTTTTGTCCAGAGGAAATACTTTTAGTTTGAATAGTCGTATACCACTTCTTTGTCACAGGCAGCAGTGCAAGACAGACTCAATGAACAGGAAGGAGTTCCAAGTGTGTTTAACCCTCCGCCATCCAGGCCCTTACAAGTCAACACTGCAGACCACAGAGTGTATAGTTACATTGTCTCAAGGCCACAACCACGGGTAGGTCTACATAATCTTTTATAAATTACACCTTTTAACATAAAATCAAACATCTTTAGGATGTTAAAGGTGTGAGTCAGTATGATACACTCTACCCCACATGCACTCAAGTCTTTAATTGTTTCCCAATTTTACTTAATTTAGGGATTACTAGGATGGAGCTACTACTTGATAATGCTACCGTTCCGATTGACATACTACACCCTTTTGGACGTATTCAGGTGAGCAGAAGCACTTGTCTTGATTCAGTAGATGGAGGCGGGGAGCTAAAGGGTATTGATCGCCCCGTTTCTGTTCCCCTCAGGTTTGCCCTGAGATTCGTACGGCCGGACCCCCGAGGCCGTGTTACCGACCCAGTAGGGGATGTTGTGTCCTTCATTCAAACCTTTGAGGAGAAGTATGGTCGATCACACCCAGTATTTTACCAGGGGACATACAGCCAGGTAAGCTTCATTAAGCTAGTTTGACCGCTTTCCAGCTGGAAAACTTTCTCCAGGAATTTCAGTCACTCGAGGCCTAACTCGTAATGCTTTATGTGTGTTAAAACAGGCGCTGAATGATGCCAAACGCGAGCTCCGTTACTTGTTGGTGTACCTTCACGGAGAGGACCACCAGGACACTGATGAGTTCTGCCGGTACGCTCTGAATAATCTCTTTGGTCGTGTTATGAAAACTCAGTAATGTCATCGATCCTGAGGTCTGTTTTTCTTTTCATTTTCAGCTCCACATTGTGTACAGAAGAGGTTGTAACCTTCATTAACACGCGGATGCTCTTCTGGGCATGCTCCACCAGCAAGCCCGAGGGATTCAGAGGTAATGAAATGTGCTTTTACACACGCATAATATTTACTTGATTGATTGTGATTATCGTTTTAGACTTCCTTTTTAGTGTGCATCTTGCAGTGTTTCTACGGCACAGTAACGGATAATAATTTGCTTATTCACTCGTCTAATGAATATTACTAGCATGGTCTTTCTGGTCATCAACCTAATACGATTCTGTGTGTGTGATCATTCATTTCAGTTTCCCAGGCACTGCGTGAGAATACCTATCCATTCCTGGCCATGATCATGCTGAAGGACCGAAAGATGACTGTTGTGGGCAGACTAGAAGGGTTGGTTCAGCCAGAAGACCTCATCAACCAACTCAACTTCATCATGGAGGCCAACCAAACATATCTGGTGTCGGAGCGCCTGGAGCGGTAGGGGACACTTGTCATATAGCAATCACTTGAACGTTGCCTTCTTTGAGGCCGCCGCAATGAGAGTAAGAACTCGAATCCCTTTTGTGACCAATCTGAAGTTTTTGGTTACAAAAAAAATCCGAACTCCTAGAGGCCTAGGAGTTTGACTCTACTAGGACACTGACAAACGCTTAACTCGCATCTATAATGAGGCAACTATAATCTTGAATATATGTAATGTTTTTCAAAAAAAATCCCAAAAGTTTATTTCCAGGTTCAATAGATGTCTAGGTGTGAGTTGCCCTATCCTACAACGTGTGTGTGTGTGTGTGTGTGTGTGTGTGTGTGTGTGTGTGTGTGTGTGTGTGTGTGTGTGTGTGTGTGTGTGTGTGTGTGTGTGTGTGTGTGTGTGTGTGTGTGTGTGTGTGTGTGCATCAGGGCATCAGGAACCCAGCGTTATCTCCTGACGGGCCATATTGTTTTCAGAATAACTCCCTCCAGCTCCAGTATATCAGTGTGGGTCGGTGATATAGATGCAGATTCCCAGCGCATCTGCTGTGGGGACTGATACAATGCCCTGTAACTCAACAGAGCAGGTTCTTCCCTGCACCACCCCACTGCCAAGGTCGACAAACAATGCAAAACGATTGCATATACTCAAGGCAACCTTTTTTTATCGAGTTACATCTTACAATTTGCTGTAAGGACTTTATGGAACTGTCATAATATTGGTGTTATATCTGTCAAAACACGCAATGGCATATTATGCCTGCGGCAAATCACAAAACAGGACTCGTCCTGACGTTCACTCTCTCCGCTTGCTTGCCGTGAGGAAGGTGTGTGAGTTGCCTGCACTAATACCAGATCCTTAGCTAGAGTAAACAGAGGCTGCCCTTGTTATGCTTTGCCCCATTTTATTTTGTGTTTTTAGTGGAAGGCTTAACACAAACAGAAAGAGGGCCGTTTATTTGTTTAAAAGATGACTATGATAGGCTCAATTAAAAACTATTTAAGAGAAATAGCTTTACACATTGGAGATTTGTTGAAATGAATGGAAAATAGAAAAAATACATTCATAACTTATCAATGTATTTTACATGCGAAAATATAATAAATCATAACAAATTACATAAATTAAAAATAATGTAAAATTAATAT
>OOFH01072035.1:0-11185 GCA_900323355.1 Merlangius merlangus | reverse complement strand
TGTTTAGCCATGAACACATTGTTATTCATGTTAATTGTGTGCCTTACATTTGTTCAGCCAGTAACACACGGATAATCCAATCAGTTGAAAATATGGATGTTTGCCTATAGCTATGGATGTCGGCACTAAATTAACTGTGTGTGTGTGTGTGTGTGTGTGTGTGTGTGTGTGTGTGTGTGTGTGTAAACACTATGATGAGAAGAAATGGGTTGGTTTAGTGCTACCCTATAAAGAGATCAAAGTTTTACGGCAAATTCTCGAGGCCTTCTCTGTTACAACCAAAATAACTCAACACTTTCTCGCTGCTACCTGTTTTAGCAGCTGCTGCATAAACAGCCCCCTTCATCACAGTTTATTACTCCTGTAATGAAACCATGTAAGATTGAACAAGCATCCAGTGCTTGATAAAGTAAGATAGTCCTTAAAGTCAATCTCTTAATCTAAGGGGAAAGCAAACATTCATAAAAGGTGTTTGCTCACACAGGCATTGTAAATATACAATTTACAATATATCAAGTAGATTGATCTTAATGTCTACACATAGAGCTTTTGTCTCAATTACACTTTGATCATTTGTCTTATAAAGTCTAAATATAAAGGTAATGTTGTCCTCCCTTGTTAATGTGAAAGATCTTATGACTTGATTTGGGCCAACATGGCCTTTATGATCCAGTTGTAAATTTGCAGAAGTTAATGTCTACTGACATTGTACATTACCAGATAAAAATGACATGAAACATAGGCACAAATAGGCCTACCCCCCCCCCACACAGTGTGTGAGCAATACACATAGCCTACTAGGCTACATTTAAACATATTCCACGCCATTCAATGGACTCTTGGCTATAATCAATAGGCTTCGCTTCAGGCTTTTCTGACTCACATACCCCCCACCCACTGGAGCAGAACGCTACACCAGCTAATTTACATTGACGTAAAATCATATGCATATCACGTACACACGTTTAAATCAAGGGATAGAACCACAATGTGTTCGGATTAAAAGATTTTAGATAATACATAGCACTTGACTGACTGTGATGCCAGGGGGCCATCCCCCAAATCATGATGGGTGACGTCTTTATAATGGGGATGTTTGGTTCCACAGTTACTCCACACTGACAATTTACAGCTTTTACAGCTTCAACTTTCCAGATAAAACATTTATACGTGGTTGCTATTGAGCTCTGGCGGCGTCTATATACTTCATTTATTTGGGTGGTGGAAGAGTGGCAGTCCTAAAAAATATATGACAAATCATGAAGGCTGGCTCAGCAGCTCTTCTGGGAATAAGACCTCACCTCAAAACACATATACGCACACATTATTACATTGCACTTTAATCTTGCATTTCAAATGGTACTAATCCTAATGTTCAATAATTGCTAGTGTGTTATTGAATAGCTCATATATAGTGAATAGAGAATCTACTGTCCCATATTAACAACTCTTGTTTTGGCCTGGTTCATGGGGATGGCCAATGGCATCAAATAATGCAGCCCTGCAAGGCTCTTACTGTGATAAACGGCTATATGAACATACTTCACTTGGTGGTACCTTGTTGCTATATAGTCTGAATCCAACATGATGCTTGTATTGCAGTTAAAGCATTTTAATTGAGGTGGTGGTTTTGTCTACATATTCATTTGTTGTACTATCATGCAATTAGAACAAAAACGGCAAATCCTTAAGGTATAGTTCAGTCTTTGAGATCTCTAAGCAATCATGCCAAATATAAATCGTGTGTTTGCCTATTTGCGCGTGTGCGTGCGTGTGTGCGTGCGTGCCTATGTGTGCAACTATCTTCGATTTAATTTTAAAATTTAAAAGCGAACAGTTTTATGCAGATCATCCGTTAAACTTATTTCATGTTTTACTAACACGAGATCAAGGGTCAGAATAGCAACAACGACAGGACCGTTCAAAAGCTCACTGCTCAGCGTGACGCAACTACGCCATCTACTGTCGGATACTCCAATTCACAATCACCATCAATTACGCGATTCTATTTTACGACACTGACTGGAAATGCAACAAAACCTTATTTACGGCACACGTTTGAACATTAAATGAGAATCACGTCTGGTTTGTTGTCGATTTCCACAACAAATGGCAACTCCGGTTTCCCCTAACAATTCCACCCCAAAGACTGGTTCAATACCTACATTGACAGCCGGCAAAATACTGCTTTTAGCCAATAACTCTGCTGCATTTCGAGGTAAGAAGCGTTCATCTAGTCCAGCAATCTGCAGCTCACCGCAAACCAGTAACATCATCGGCAAAAAGAAAAAAGGACCATGCACGACAACCCCAACGCCAACACAGGTAGTCAACATAGCTAGCCTACTAACTATTTTCTATTTCATAATGTGAATTTATCTTTGTTCCACGCAATTGGTGATCGCAGATATTTTTTTTGTTTGGCTGCGACTGCTTTCCATGGCATCTTGATCTAATGAAAAGATACGGGTTCTGGAATGTGAACTGAAATAATGTTCTCTTTTAGATGGTCGCACCAGAAACCTTGACAGAAATCAAGGTAGTCGGAAAGGTAGAAGGTAACGTTAGTCAAACCACTACAGAACTGATGGTCAACACTCCATCATTCAAAGCTCCTACATTCACGGTAAGCATAAACCAATCATCTGATTATGTAGACATACCTCTTGCTTATTTCGAGTCCTATCAATCATCACCATACGTGCTCACCTAATAGCATTCAGGGATTGGAGGAGCCGCAGCAGGCAAGAAGAACAGGACCTGGAAGAACCTCAAACAGATCTTGGCTTTGGAGCGGACTCTACCCTGGACTGTCAATGATCCCAACTGTGAGTTTCTATGCTTGTGGTTTTATATAAGGTCAGTTTAAAGTGAAATTGTACTGTGAAAGGATTTGTATAAGAAAACATTGCTAAGAAATCTTATAAATAAATATAATAACTTATAATGCACTTATAATAACTTATAATACAGTACGAGGAAGTTGCAATTATATTCTGTTCAATCCCTTTTTATTCAGAGCCTGCAGTGTAAAATACAGTAGCTCTGCAAACACATGTTCATTCCCATCTTTGTCATCTCGGTTCACAGACTTCTGTATTGATGCTCCCCCTTCCTTGAAGCCAGCAAAGAAATACTCCGATATCTCTGGACTTCCTGTGAGCAACCAAATATTCACATGCTAAACAATTTATTTAATTAGGTTATTGTTGTGTTCTTGTAGTAAAAAATATTACTTGCCCAGTGACCGACAAGTTGGATACTTGTCATGTGACTGGTCAATGTAATAAATTCAATGGTGCATATCTCAACTTATAATTTGGGGCTGGGGCAAAAACAGGGCATTGAGTATTTTCTGAAGGGGACATAAATAATATCTCCAACGTATATATCAAATGATCTGCTATCAATAAACACACGGCTATTAATAGTATCTTAAATATTTAATTATCAATTTTAGGACATCACTATTCATATTTACCGATTTTAACAGAGCAACACATTCAGAAATGCATTAACAATCATTCGCTTAAAATTGGTATAGAGGCTTGTTATGACCCTTAATAGGAATCAGGCGTAGCAGGGTAGTAACACAGCAAAGGGAATTGAAATTAAAGGTCCCATGGCATGCCACCAGGTGTGGGTTGATTAGCCGTTTCAAGCCGCTTTGGAAATCTGTCCCTTATGACATCTCAGTTGGGCGTGTCCACCTAGAAGTGTGACGGATAGATGAGCAACGTTTGTTACCATCCACTGGGTAGATTGATCTATCCAGCACACATCTAGGTGGACATGCCCACCTGTGATGTCATAAGGGACAGATTTCCAAAAAGTCTTGTAACGGCTAATCAGCCCACACCTGGTGGCATGTCATTGGACCTTTTAAACGGTAACCAGGAACTGTTAAACACTGAATTTATTTTACAAAATAAAAGGGATAGCTCTAGCCAAGGCGAAAATAATAACCAAAAGACCCTCTCTCTCAAACAAAACAAACAGTCAATGCTTAAACAAAAATACACTTGTAAACAGCCACAAAAGAAAAACAGATGAGCTGAAACAACACACTTTCTTAAGGAGACACCGAAAAACGCAAACTACTCTCTGCAGCAAGGCACACAACCAGCACTCTCAACAAAGAAACAGCCCATAAGCTAGCAGAGTCAGCCAGATTCTGGTGCTGGCATACTTGTTTGGCCTAATTGCAGATCAGCTACAGGTTATCAGCACAAATGAAAAGTAAACTATTGGTCACAGACGTGGCAGTATATTAGACCAATGAGCAGGATATTCTCCATTACATAAATTATTTATTTTGGGGAGACTACTTCAGAAGTCGAAGGAGACAGATTATTTAATCAATGGTTTATAATGTTATTGCTCTCCATAAGACTTTTGAGTGTTGGACATTAAGCATGGACTTTTCCCCTCTTTGTTTTAAGGCAAACTACACAGACCCGCAGACCAAACTACGCTTCACTTCTTCAGAGGAGTTCTCTTATATTCGCCTGCTCCCCACCGATGTCGTCACTGGCTATCTGGCCCTTAGAAAGGCCACATGCATTGTGCCCTAACTGCCTAAGAGGGACCATTAACATACGACTGGTTAACAGTCTACAACCATTGACTTCTATGTTCCTGCGGGAGGCCCATGAAGTGCTGCCTGGTATCAAAACAGACTGTCTGGAGCTCAGGCTGGCCAGAAAGAGACAGACCAGGTGTTCTGCGCTACTAAGGTACCTGGGAATGATTGGCGCTCAAAGTATGACTGGCGCTCAAAGTATGGTTTAAATATAAATGTTTCAATGAAGGGTTGAGGCATTTTGGATGTGTCAATTTCTGCTGATTAAAACCTCAACGGTCAGTGTTGTTTTTAGAAGACGTGATTGAAATGACCAACATCTGACCAGAAATGATTTGGTAATTTTAGCAGGCATTAAATGAACTACTGTAAATAAACATTTTTATATGTTTAAATGCTGATCTCCAGTTTTCAAAAGATTTCAACAGTGGTTAGCACTGCTGCCCCATAGCCAGAAGGTCTTGGGTTTGAAGCCCTGGGGTGGGCTGTACATATGCCGTGTTCATGTGGGTATCCTCCCACAAATTACCTCAAGTTATACTCCTGCAGTGCCCATTACCAAGGCAATGGCCCAATCACTGGAGTTTGTTCCCGAGCCCTACCCAGTAGCAGCCCACTGCTCTTAATTAATGAGTCCATGGGGATTAATTAAGAGTTAAGTATCATAAGGAACATACCCTTTCAAAGAAGGCTGGATCATTAATTACAGAATCACAGTCATAAAAAATGCAGTGTAAAAAATGAAACATTAAAATTGCACCAGTACAGTAGACTACTTGAATGAACAAACTCAATGCATTGTTAAAGGCCTTTGTGGATAATAACAGAATCAGGCTTGGAGCACAATGTTGGGGAACGTAATTTAATGGTCGAACTCGAAATACGTGAAGCTCTCAAGCAAATAGCAATATCCGTGGAATATTTTGGATAATAAATGTCTTGAAGTTCACCAATGGTTTTCAAGAGCAGGAGCTGAATGGTCATTTTCAGTTTGAAAACTGAACACCTGGTGCGTAAGGCCAGTGTTCTCAACCCTGAGTTACTATATGTAGCCTTGCCTTTGGGCAATCTGCCATTCGGCCTTGAGACCATCATGATCTTGACCTCACATTCGGTTTCGCTACACAGGTTTAGTCTGGATTCAACCCTGGTCCAGACCTTTAGCCGCCCACATTGATTTCCTGAAATCACATTGTAATCAGAGCCAATCAGGGGCCGTGTCGTATTTGATGACGTCAATACGGGCCACAGCTGGAAAAAACGTAATGGCGTCTCCCGAAGCAACAAGAGATTGCGTGACATTGGTAGAGAAAACTCAGCCATGAGGGCCGTTATTAAAGAAACAGACTCGATAACCACTATAAAATATATAAAATAAGAGTAGCCTACAAAACATGGAATAAAGGTCATCGTGCGTGCTTGCTTTTTGCTTAATTTGCTTACTTTGTTACTGCTTTTGCCTGTTTGATCTCTTCTGAAGGTGAGCCTTTCTGAAAATCGATTGATTTACCGTTCTCTGCAGTTTTGGTGGTTTAATAAACAGGATCCATGAATTAGACCTTCGACTTGTATGTGGAAACATTACACTTGTGTCAGACGAAAACAAAATTTGACAATTTCATGTCGTGAGTTAGCCTAGCATCTTGTGTCAGTGAGTTAGCTGGTTCGCTAGCTACTCTTTAATTGAATAACAGCGAAACAAGGGTGAAGAAGAAGGAGGGGAGAGACGAAGAGGAGGAATGGACGTGCAGGTGGTTGGACAACATGGCCAGGGAATTCACGAGGGCTTCATGAGAAGAAAAGGGTCAACTGAGGGAGTCTGCTGTTAGGAGAGAAGCAGACACGGGCATAACTCTCACCTGTGTTTCTCCTGCTGCAGGATCTGTGTCACAGGTCGAGGTTTAAGAGGTGAACAAACATGGTAGCCCCAATACCCCAGTAGCTGTCAACAATGAAAACGCCCGAGTTCTCCAGCAGGTCACACTGGAAAGCTTTCCATGCTCAATTTAAACTGTTAAGACAGGAATTAGCCCATGCAGTGGGGTGGTCGATTTTGGCTAAAGCGCTACAACTGGCTTGTGCCCCACCACGGACAATGCCCGGAGGGTAGACGCAGCTATGGGGCTTTAGTTGCTTTACCGTAATGAACTGAGTAGTCAGTGCCGAAGGTCTGGGGAGCTGATGCAGTCTTTGGTAAATGACATTGAGAGCCTGACCCGGCGGGCGTATGCCCACATAGATCCGGGCGTGCAGAGGTTGCTGGCACGGGATCAGTACATCAGAGCCCTCTTCCCCACAGGTACAGCTGCAGCATCCACAGACTTTGAGGGTGGCCTTGGAGATGGTGGTTGAGTAGGAGATTATGTTGGGCTTCTGGGGTCTGTTAGCCTGGCTAACGCTAGACCTTATCTCTATCTACATTGAGAAGAGGTCTAGGAACCACACATTAATTTTCTCGTATTTGAGGCGTGGTTTACGATTGCCCGGAGCCGTTTATTGGGCGCTACGAATGTCTATTATATGAGTCTGTACGTAGCTCATAGCCAATCGTATCAATTATACCAGATGGCGTATGTAGAGCGACAGTCATCGTCTTGCCGTCCTTCCCCGTTCGGTGATTGGTTCCCTATCTCAGGCGAAAATCGGATCCATGGAATGGAAATGAAATTGCGCGTAAGGCAACATGGGTATACCCAGGCTAGGGGTCTGTCATAAGGAGAGGGAGATAGTGAGGGTCCCCTCAGAGGAGGAGGAGCCGGCATGGGTGGCTGAAGTGAGTCAACTGTTAAGGGCTGTGTCAGTGCAGACAGCATGCAGCCCGCACGTGCTGTCTGGACCCCAATCCCACCCCTAACCTCATCCTCAACCCCAACTCCAACCCTAACTTCTCAAGCTTAACTGGAGAGAGGAGTGGAGCCAGAAGCAGAGGAAAGCCTATCCCAGCAGCAGGGATAGCTGTGGCAGCTGCTGCTTGAGTTTCATCGCAGTTTTGCAATGAGTGAGGTGGAGTTGGGGAGGACTCATCTAGTGCAACATGTAATTGACACCCGGCAATACACCACCCAACAAGGGGTTGTCCTCACTGCATCCTTATGGCATGTGATCAAGCTGTGTCGAACACAGGAGGCCAAAAGAATGGAGAATGGAGACTGATGGCTCTGCTCAGACTCCAAGCCGATGGATGGGGTACCCAGGAACGATTTCTACCCCCTGCCACACTGGATTTGGTCTCGGCGTACTCCTGGTTCTCCTCTTTGGACCTCTGCAGTGGGTGATATCAGGTACCTCTCTCCCCAGAGGCCAGACCCAAGACAGCCCTCTGAACCGGGCGAAGGCTTTGGCAGGTCAAAGTCCTCAGCTTTGGACTTTGTAATGCTGGAGGGACAAGGTGCTTCCGGGTGTTCCCCATCAGCAGTGCCTGGGGTCCCTGTAGTGGGGGCTTGAGATCATTACAGCTGCTGGCCTGAAGCTCCAACCTGAGTGCCTCTTGTGCCACAGGGAGGGCGTCGGTCCCATGGATGAGGAGGTGTTGTCGCAGACTGGCCGTCCCCCAACCACCAGAAGCAGCTGAAGAGATCCTAGGCTTGGCCTTGTACAACAGGACGCTAGACCAGGGTTTATCTAGCAATACTAACCCTATATCAGCTGCCACAGAAAGAAAGAGACTTTGTGTGGACTGAGCAGTTTAAAGGGGGTTTCATTAGCCTTCAGTGTATCCTAAGTGAGGCCCCAGTGCTCTCCCAAGTCGACCCCACCTTGCCCTTCATTCTGGAGACAGATGCTAGCATGTGGGAGGCGTGCTTGCCCAGGTAGGGCCTTAGGGGGAGAGAGAGGTGGCATACACCAGCCGGGTTTTCAACAAGGCTGAGCGTTGCAACTCTGTCACCAGCAGGGAGCTCTTCGGAATGTGGCTGTCAATCAGGCACTTCAAGAACTATCTGCGTGGCCTGCTCTTCACAGTGATGACTGACCACTCTGCTCTTCAGTGGTTCATGACATTCAGGGAGCTTTGGGGGCAGGTACCAGACACCTGCAGACACCCTCTCACACCGGCCGTTGGCTGAAGACGGGTGCTGCTGCTGTGAGCGGAGGGAAACCCGTGGGGGAGAGCTGCACGAGGAGGAGGTGGACTGTGGTGCAGTGTGACAGGTTAAGGTGCTCCGGTGTCGGGAGCTGCAGACAGTGGATGTGGCAGAGTGGAGACAATAGCAGGAGCAGTTCACAGACCTACAGCCTGTACTGCGGTAGGTGGAGGCCCAGCAGTGACCACCATGGGAATAGGTAGCTCTGTTCCCCACAACGACCAAGCATCTTTGTTATAAGTTTGGGGCTCTACGTCTGTATGAGGGCCTGCTGCAGTGACCCCTGTAAGGCATGCAAGGGTCCTCCTGGTCCTTCACATGCTCTGCTCAAACAGTTTTCATTGGGCACGAATGGAAAGAATGGTGGTGGATGTAGTGGGTTTGTTTGTATCCCTCAGACTGGGGTAACCGCCATGTCATCTCAGGCTTCAGACACCTTTGTAAAGATGGGGGTTCTGGGTTTGCAGGGTGTGCCTGTCAATCACCCTTTTCTCTGCCAACCAAAGGAATGCAAGGAGGGTTGGTCATGGTCACGTGATCACGATGGTCTCCAGGCTTTAAGCATTATGCCTTAACAGATAAATTAATAAATGTGAAATAATGAATGAATCTAAATGAGTTCTTTCCATTCATGATCAGTACATGCTTATCATGATGGCATCATGAAGAAGTCTCCTTCAAACTCTTTCTGCATTAGATTTATTACAGAAATATAACCTGTTGACCTCTACCTTCAATATAATATAGTACATATACAATGATTCTCGTATTGCATCAAAGTAGGAAATGGAGAGAAGGAATGAATAGCTTAATATGCAATAGTATAATAGTTTAAATAGTTTAATATTCAATACCCACCACTTCTCTTGTCACTTGTTTTACTCTGTATAACCACCAGGGGGCAGTTAAAGATCTGGAAAGTGTATACCTACATGAATATACCACATCCAAGTTGCTGATAGAGGAATATTATATCTCCGAGGCAGTGTTTTGAGTCCTGCTGTGGCATCTAAAGCTGTACATAGTGATTAATTAACAGCATCACTTTTTGCTTTCCCAGCACACAGTCAACAGATTGTGTTAAGGCGTTTTTGGTTGATTTTTTTTGAAGACGTGTTTGTGCTTGAGCGTGTGTCTGTGAGAAAAATAGATAAAACCAATCCTATTGTCCCCAGGCAATTTTAATTTTAGAAATTGGACATAAAGAACACTATCATAGAGGGGAAGAGTAGTGGATTAAATGTATTATTAATATGTTCTTAATCCTAATATTAAACCCATTGGCCCCCACATAATCTCTAAATTGTGTTTACCCAAGTCTTTCTAAGACCTTAAATTCAAATCATTTATAATGGGGAAAAGGCTATACCCAAGTCATGGACAGTGTATGTGTATCTGTGGTTGCATGTTGGGGTCATATATGTGCTGCAGCTACTCCTGTCCTGTAGTATTCCCCCTGATTCATCATTTACTGTGTGACCACATGGGGGCCAGAAGCCTTCTCTGACAGACTGCCGCTGGGCCTGCTGATCTCACTGAGTTGAGCAGCACATGTCTCAGGACAGACGAGCATTATGGTGAAGTACGACTTGTGACACTGGGACAGGGTTCACATGTTGCAACCTAAATAACGTAATAATGTTATGTCCGGCAGAAAAAACAAGCCAGTTGCAAAAAGGTTTAGTGTTAGTTATGTCTAGAGCAGAAATATTATTCACTGTGCCTATTATGAACACATATATTCCATGTCAGGCAAGTTTGTACATATCAGTGTTGACTATTAAGATGAGCTGTCAGCATAGATATGTTAACTGTTCAACTGTTTCTCATGTTAAATAGCTATTATCTATGAAGGGCTCAAACACAGACATGATCATGATCATGCGGTTAAGGTGCAGACAGTTTGGTATGACTTTCAATAAAGCTTTGTGTGAAATGTAAGGTTCCATAGCTCAGAGGTTAGTGCAATACCCTTGTCATCTAGTGGCCATGAGTTTGATTCTCGTTAAGGCCTGTTGTCTTTTTTTTTTATGAAGGAGGGACGGGTCTTCCCCAAACCACACAACGTCATTGGAAGTTGACCTTGACTCTCAAGGTCAAAGTCAACTTTCCTTGGAAAAGTGTTCAACTCATTCCCACATTCTCACATAAAGCTTAATCCTTGTTGATCCCACCCAACATTCAACCGGTTTTCCATCCTATATATACAGTATGTTGAACGGAGAACGGTAATTCTTCACGTTGATGATTGTCCTTCATTGGACTAAATTCACCCCCTCTCTTCTGACCTCTTCTGTTCTTTTCATCATTGCTCTCCTTTACTGCCCCCTGACGCTTTCTATCTCTCCTCCTCCTTCTCCTCCATTGCCCACTTCTCCTCTTCCAGCAATGATTAGTACTCTGCTTTGGTTTGCTGATTGACAACATGGCTTTCAGTTCAGTCTACCTGTCGCAATCTGCTTCTGCGTTAACGCCCGCCTTGCTTGCTCTCCTTGAACTCTATACATGCACGAACACACGT
>OOFH01072017.1:0-13615 GCA_900323355.1 Merlangius merlangus | reverse complement strand
TGATCACCGGCCGGTACGGTGAGATAACAGCAACCACTAAACACGCCGCACTTAAACCCTCCCGGCAAACAGCAAACGCTACATTGCGCCTTCAAAGACCCATTTAAAAACATTGTTTGCGTCAATCAGAAACTGTCAGGCAACCCCTAAAACTCATGCTAAACGTCTACCACCCCTCCGTTCAACCATTGTCCATAAGTTAAGGTGCTATAGACCTCAGTAAAACAGGGTTAAGGCGAGCCGCTCGGCCCCTCACCTGGGGTTTCAGACGTGGCGGGTTCAGAGTCCAGCTCGGCATCTGCGTCCAGAGACGCCGTGTCCAGCTGTTCGCTCAGGGAATCCAGAGAGTCGCCATCCAACACCGAGTCGTTGGCATGGAAACCGTTGAGCGCGCCCTTGACTTCTGCCGCCGCCGGGGCGGCCTCCACGGGGGAGACCTCCACGGGCGAGACCTCCACGGGCTCAGGCTTGGGCTTCTTTTTCTTCTTGGGCTGCACGTGATGCGGAGAAGAGGCGGAGAGACCACCCATTGAGACAGCTGGACTACAGCGGACCTCAGACAGGTGGTCGTGGATAACAAAGGACAGCCCCAGTGTTGAACGAAGCTGCACACTGGAGCCCCTTCATAACACAGCTACAGTACCGCCGGCTGGCTCTTACCTTCTTCTTCCCGGTGACGTTCCACTCCTTGAGGATCTCCGTTGCGTTGCCTTGAGAGAAGCGCAAACAAGGAAAGGTTAACGACGCTCTGAGGCCGTGGAGGCGTCTGAACGACGGGCCGCGCGGTGTTTTGCATGGTTTCCAAGGTGCGCCAGTCAAAGGCTTTAAATACTTTCCCCAACATGTTACGCCTGAGGCCAAGCTAAAAACACCCTACAGTGTGGTCCCCTACGTACTAGGGAAACCCTTTCTGAGGGCCATGCCCTCTTACTCAGCCGGTCGGCTTGTGGGACCACAATTCCTTTTGCTAAAGGATGCACGACACAACCAACGTCAATAGTTTGTCAGGTTCAGCGTCACCAGGAATCCAATAACAAGTCCGACTTGAATGGAGGTCTGAGCTTTCAGCAGCCAGTATGCGATAGGCCTGGTCATAAAGGCCCCCGCGGTCACATCATGACATAGACGCTTTAAGCCTCACTATGCAAGGGTTAGAGAGAGCAACAAACGATTGTTGAAACAACAATACAGGCCGTATGCAAACGACATAGATGCCGACTGCTCCCTGCTGATATAACGCCATATTCTGTACACAATGGCCACACGCACGATTCTACTTTTGTGATGATCATTAAAGACAGATTCATTAACTTATCTATTATTTTATGAGAGAAAAAGCGTTTGTCACAAATATGACTTTCTATGAACAATGCAATAATCAATGCAGCTTGCATTACAACACAATAAGGAAGTATGTAAAAAAATTGGTTTCAGTTTTCTTTTCTTTCTAATCTTTCTTTTCTATATCATTAAAGAAAATGCTGCTCTTGAATTAGAAGGAGTTCTTGTGTCCGGCTGTGAGTTTGCGTGCATGCTATGCGTAGGCTGAATCGCCAAGACAAATCCGATTGGCCAATATACACTTAAGATAAATTAAATAATGTTAAAATTACTAACACTATCCCTCTCTGGTGAACAGAATGTTGCAGCAGGTGAACAAATAAAAAAGTTCTGATTATTAATTTATCTGCATCGAGACAGAATCGTTCTAGAGAGAATCACGATGCATCGAAGAATCGATTATATTTCCCTCCCCTAATATATATATATATATATATATATACACACATCATATCCTAAATCAGTATTGGCACATTGCATGTCAACAATATACAGGCCAAAGTCATTTGTCCAACTGTCCACCGTATCATAGTCACATTCATACCTTCCAAGAAAGCGTGCACCGCCTTGTCAACGCAGTTCTCAAAGTGTTGGAGCACCAATACTATTTCATTGTTGCTTTTGTTTGGGACCACTGCTCTGACGGCACTGATCTGAAAAGGAAAGACCCGGCATGGCATTATCTTAAGTGGACAGATACGTTACCTCAACCATCAGCTAGGGGCTAAAACATTGTAAACGATGTGGCTATGTTCGTTTTGTGAGCTTCACGTTAATCATTCCACAGAGAGATGCCACCATGCACGTGGCTCCATTCTTGTCTGCTAATAAAGTGTCTGGCTGACACAAAATCAGGCCATGAATAAAAAGGCACATTTTGGTGTGAGCTTTTCAGCCCTCAAGATGCCATATCTAATGTTAATAAAGAAATGGCTCTGTGAGTGCGATAACGATGAATGACTCCACAAGTATTAAACCATAACAGTCAACCGCAACATGAGTTGTAACCCTGATCGAAAACATCTTGTTGGATAACATAAGGGATTGACCTCAGGATGGATTGACAAAGCAATGAGCCTTGGTTGGATGCAGGCGACGTTCCACTCGTTTATCTTCAGTAATAGTAGTAAGTGCTAGTTGAAACCGTGGACTAACCAGATATTATTTTGCCGAAACCCCAATAAAAATAGATCAAATACATTAATCACTTGGTTTACATTTGGATTAGACCTGAAACGAATGGGGCGCCGCACTTCTACAAAACTAATGTGGGCCTCTATGACATCGCAGGCTACACGTGCACTAACTAAAGAGCACCACGGCAACTCTCAAATACATTAAGGACATTTTGAGAATGTCATCAATACTAGTCCTCCAACATTAAATTACCAGTAGACCAGTTTGTTGACAGTGTTACACACACACTTTTGCCACGCCCAAAACAAATGTTTCGATCCAAATGTCTAAATAGAATCACAGTTCACTTGTGTAAAGGCAGACTAACCCAGTTATGTTAGAGATTACCCTGGCCTGCCAAGAAACTAATCCTAACTAACAATTTAACCTTTCTATCAAGTTTGATTTTATATGCTATGGCACACCTTGCCACACAACTGTGTGATAGAGAGAAGACGCATGACACTACAATCCACTTCACTTTCATTTCTTCATTCTCTCAACATGCAAAACCCATTGACGTAGTTTCCCCGCCCATTTAACCATTCAAGTGTCATGCCACTGGGAGGTCGGTGCTCTAGGGCCAGACTCGCATCCGATCTGTCCCGGCTGTGCCAAATAAAGTTTTGCGTAATATCCGTGACCAAGTATGAATGCAGCCTAATAGCAACCTAGGAATTTTACTAATGCATGTCATCAAATATCTCACCGGCAAAACCAATGCACCTTTTCAATAGCGCCTGAGACTGGGAAGTAAAATAATAGGATGCTCACCTTTTCCTTCATTCGTTCAAATGTTCCACCCTGGGACATGACCATGTTTGAGTGAGTGTCAAAAAACACCCCAGAGGTATCTGAAAAGCAAAAACACAACAAGGGTCATTCTAGCCTTTGTTAGGCTTTCCAACTCAGACACACTCCTTAGTATATCATTTGCAAAACAAAATGAGCAAGCATGTAGGCTTAGGGACCTTGCCAGGAGGGTTCCTACAGTATATCTCACAACACACCGAACCCTACCCCAGAAATGCCAGGCCGAAAATGGCTCAAATCGAGGCCAATCCTTTACTAATGGAAGATGCGCAAATGACTTACCAAATGACTAGGCATCCTGGGAATACAACACAAATGTAAGGCTGACTACTCATGTGAATGATATGGGCATTACTATATAACAAATAAAACACATGACATACAATAACCATTTAACTAATTCTAGCTGTTAACCATTGGAAAGAAGACCCCCCCAAAAGACCCCCAAGCCTTTCCGGCTGAGCCTGTGCATTTAACAACTCCAACCTTTACCTAAGATGACCATCTTGCGCTGTGATTCTCCTTAGTATCCCATTTCTAGCTAACATTTACTGTACTCTATCTGACAAGTTAGAAAAACAAATAATTCATTCAAAAAGACAATGTGGAATCTGTGTCAACCTGGATGTGTTAAAGTTTAATTCAAGTAGTTCCTCCTCTCGTTGAGCCCCCAGATGAGATTACTTCTCTGATTTTACAATTGATAAAGCAAGTCTATGAAGCTGAAAACAGGGAGAAGTTGCAGTGACCATGGAAAGGACAATAAAACGCTGAAAACGCAGTTTAAAAGGGTCCTTCAGAGAATGCTGGAATCTAGATTGAGGTCACTGTGAATCTCTCACCACAAACTACACTCACATCAAGTAACTTCTGCTTAATATGATTTTAAATAAAAAGTCCAAAAGCCAAATGTTGGCTTTTATGCAAGGCAATACGAAACAAGGCTCTGCACGTTTATTCTGATAAAATGCTCCATTTAAAAACTATGACCTAGATCGCAGATCCTGGGTGTAGTTTAAACAAGTCTAACAGACCAAACATACCTTTTTGGCTCTTCTTGGCCATGTTGGCGTTTCACAGAGGAGGTATCCAAAAAGTGTTGCACCGTTTTGGCTCCAAACGTCCCAAAAAAAAAATCAAAAAAAATGTATTGAATCCTGATTGCAGACTTCCAAACTCCAGATTAAATAAACACTCAGAAGAGGGCTCAGAGAACGATGATTTTCCCCTCGCAAGTTTTCCACTCTTCGTGTAGATGCCAACTGAGGTTCGAAACCTAGTGGTTGGAAGAGATGGGGTCAGATCAGGCCCAACACACACAGACACGTAAAAGTATAACTGAATGATACATTGGAATTCTTAAGAAAGTTTCTTCTCTGATGCAGACTTCATCAGAATGACACAGGAATATGCTAGCTCAGGTTATGTACAGTGGTTCGCACAACTTAATTGCCATGTTATAATACTAACCAAATCTATTAGTGAGTTGGTTTTTTTTAAGTTTCACTTTCCAGCTAAACCAACACTAAATCGATCCCGAGTCCTGGAACACACCTCTGCACACGTCATAGCCTCTTTGAGCACAGCCAGCAGTTTCAACTTTATAATCTAATCATGCAATGACTTATGTTTATCAAGAGGGCAGGTACTTGAATCTTCAAGTGCACAAGGTGTAGTTATGTTGATTGTTGCAAGCATATTGGATAAGTGACTATGACTAGCATTAACCAGCTGAGCAAACATTCCTCCTGTGATTGTTAGGACGTAATTCATGTGGAAACTGGGTCAAAATAAATATCAAGAAATATGGGTTAACTAATAAAGAGGGTTCAATTTCACTCTAGTTAAAGTTATGCCTAACTAAAGTCAATTTCTCCTTTGGCTCAAACTTGCACACAATATCATGGACTTAAATGTAATAATAAAATACCAAATTGAATTGACCTATAATATTCTGTTTACCCAAAAACGAAAAAGCAAACAACATCGAATATAACCATACATGAACAAAGATATGTCATTCAATTAGAAAAGGGAACCACGTTTGGCAACAGTAACACAAAAACCACAAAGGTAATGCACTTATTTTAAGGTTGAAACTTAACATAGCACTTTAACCATCTATCCATCAACCTTATTTATTAACAAACCACAGCACTTTAACCATCCATCCATCGACCTATTTAACTAACATAACATAGAACTTTAACCATCTATCCACCCATCTGGTTTACTAACAGAACTTAGCTTTTTAACCATCTATCCACCCACCTTGTTTACTAAGACAACATAGAACATTAACCCTCTATCCATCCACCTGGTTTACTAACAGAACATAGCACTTTAACCGTCTATCCATCCATCCATCTGGTTTACTAACACACACTTTGAGAGACTCAGCCTCCAGCATCCATCACGTTAGGTTTGGTTAGGTTAGCTTGCTGGACGTTACAAGAATTGCTTATTGTCCCTCATCTCGTCACTGCGATGCATTAGTTTAATGGCTCGTAATCTCAGACGCTGGACCCAGTGTTCAATGGAGAGAAACTAAGACGGTGAAACGCAGTGACGGGCAGTGAACACATCGCCTGGCTTTGTTAATTTAATGCCCAATTCTCGTCAACGCTAGCGAGTCTGCTAACGTTAAACGCCTTATATCGCAAAGGCTAGACAACTATAATATATAGAAAAAAGCGTTTTAATTTGAGTGTTATTATGTATAGTCCAATCACATTTCAAACAATTAAATGAATACGCCATTGTGGTAACAGAGATTATTCTTTGTGGAGCGGGGTAAGTTACCTTTCGCTCTCCTTCTGCTTCTGCTTCTGCCTCTGCCTCTGCCTCGTCAGTCTCTCCAGTCGTTTGCTGCGTGCAATATTTTCTTTAGGCTACTCAGGCGGTGCCAGATTCGGCAGAACACCCCCTTTCATAGCTTTTCTTATTTTTCTTCTTTTCAACTTAAAGGGAGCCTAGAATGCCACCAGTCACATTGCTGCCACCCACAGGATTGGAGTTCCCCACCATAAAATGAGCTAGAAAATAAATAAAACAAAAATCAAACCCTGGCTAAGCAAATGGATATCTAGAAATTATAAAAACCAAAGCCTGTTCCTCAGATTAATCACCGGTATGTACAATGAGAATGTGGTCACACCCAATGCAAAGAGCATTTTAACATCTTAAACTTCTTACATATAGGCCTATACGTGGCAGTCCACATCCCACAGTTGGTACATAGCCCCACCTTGATGCTCACCCTTTAGCAGCGGTCCTGCCTTCAAACCTCATACGTGCCGTTATCACCCTCCTGTCCACTTGGCATACCCCTGCTCCCAACACACACAGCTGTATTGATCGATCACTCTTCTTGTGTCCTTTCAAGGTTGTCAATAAAGCTGTTTATAATAAATATGTCTGTTTAATGTGTAATTTCTGAGACTTTCCAAATTGTACATTAGAATAATATATTAGAGGTGAAATGAATGGTTTGGGCATTTATTCAATGATCATCAAAGTTATAATGATGATTTGTGATGAGCACTTTTGTTATTCATAGAAGGGAAAATTCCAATTGGATGATGTGTTGGAATGAAATAATTATTTATATATGATGTAACCTATTTTTGAGCCCAAATTAAAATGATGCATTAAGTTCCCTTCAAAGTATAAACACTCATACAAAGTAAAGATTTGCGTATGATGGCTGTACGATAAATATTCTGTCATCTTTCTTGTGAGGCCTAGTTTACTTATTTTATAGCACACATTGTTGTGTGCTTATGTGTTGAGCAAATAATTATCAAGGTTATGATATTGGCTAAATTATAAATCCTTTACAGGATTAGTAGCCTAAGCCTAATGTTACAGTATATGAATCCCTCGCAAGCAGTTTATTGAATAACTTGTAGTATGACATGCATTTCTCATTTAAATACTCTTAAATTAGTTTGGTATGTAGGCTACACGTCTCGACAATAATGTGATATTCCAGACCAACAAATCTGAAATGAAATGAGAGCATGTTGATAATGAAGTTGATAAAATGTGGAAAAGAAAAGAAAGGACCCAATATCTAAGAAAGACATTCCTCACGCAAATCATGCGGATTCCCCTCAAAGCTAGAAACAGTGACTCTTCTCGTCCTAGAACTGAAACTCTGATCAGATCTGATTCTAGAGAAGGATATACCTGTAGTCTGTTCTAGAGACTGATCATATTCAACTGATCCAAGTATGTTCATCTGGCAACTCCAACTCCCTGCGTCACATCCTGGGAAATAGTCTGTTTTGCCACTGTGGTGTACAGTGTTGCCAGATTAGGCTCGATGTCCCGCCCAATCTGACAACACTGGATCATGCAGCCAGTCTGGCAACACTGGTTGGTACCCATAGTGAAGTTGGCAGTCAGCTGGGTCAACGTACTTGGTAACCGTCTTATCGATCAGTCCATGTGGTGACACTTCAAGAAGACACACTGTCACGTTCACACCAGAAAACACACTCCCCCCGTACCTTGTGGTTCATTGAGGTGAAGCGCTGACTTCTCATAGTTAGTCAAGAAGATTCATACTCTTTTACTTCTGCGGATCGAGTCCAAACACGATTCCTTCGTTCAAAAGCACGACCAGGGTCGACTCACACTTAGTTGCCGTTGGCAAAATATTTGATTTGACGGTCGGATCTTCCAGGAGCAGCTCCTCGACAACTTGCAGCTCATTACCGTCATCCCCAGTTTCGACATAGACGATTTGTCTATTTTCGGGGAACTCCAAAACCAAAAAAAGTAGAGAAGGTTAATTGAGTATGAGCCTAAACTTCGGCCACTATTTTGGATGCCATAGATAAGCTAAATAAAGTGTTGAACCGAGGGGCGTCATAACCTCGTCAAACCATAATACACTTTGCAAACGGCAACGATGTGTAATTAAACCCTAGTGGGATACAACACCATCCTATGACAACAGTTATGCTTTCAAAATAGTGATGTATCGTTGGAATCTGTATCACAACTCTGCTTCGCTGCCGGGTCGTCCCCGACCTGACCGTGTGCGCTCCGCTTTCGACTCTGTAGAGCTAGTGGAGCTAGAGGCACAGTCACACCAAACGCATCCAGCATGAGCCACCCGAAAACCAAGACGGCAATCCCCTATGAAATGGATGATTCTGGTAAGAATCTTTTGGATGAATCACTTTATTTTGTGAGTACCGGTACATCTCCAGGAATCCGTTTACCTGGGGGGCATTTGCGCAGAGAGCCCGACGGCCCGGCCGGGCCGGAGCTGGCGTTAAGTGGGAAGACCTGGTGGCTAACAGTGGCTAGCTTGGTTAGCACGCATCTTTTAACTTCCTCCAACTGTTAGCAGAATCTGCTATTTCTTTGAATACAATGTTTAATTATTTGCTTTGTTTATGGTTCCCTTAAATGTGCTTTTTTAGTGTATGTTTGATTTACTGCTGTGTTAAGGTTGCGTTCCCTCGTTTGCTAAGGCTAATTGCTAGGCTCACTGTGCCCCGGTAATCGGCACTGTTCTGCAGCCACGATTTGACTATTTGATGTTGTTTAGGTTATTCACCTTATTGTTGGGGCTGTTGTTATAAAGTATTATTGGGGAATGAATGCACACTGGCTGTGTGCAGCAAAGAAGAAAGGAATATGTCCAATCCAAAGTCAACATTTTCAAAATAACCCCAAACTAAAAATGTATGAACTGTAGCCTACACGGACGCATGCACTATATTTATTTAGTACGTCTTAACAAGTTTTATATTTATTTTCGTTTTTTACTTTGGCTCATTTAAATATAATGTGGGCCTACCTTGGATGGTTATAACTTAGTGATAAGTGCTAAAACGTAAGTGGTTTGCCATAGATACTAAATCTATGGCAAAATGTGTTATTCTACTGCTCATGCTAGTTTTGTCTCATTTTATCAATCCTCATAATATATGTTTTATATATATGTGTGTGTGTGTGTTCTATTCTGCACTATAAAACTTGCATTTTAAATCCTCCAGAAAAAATTGATGAAATATATTAAACATTTTACATTGCAGGGAAATTTATTGCTTCCACACAGCGTCCAGACGGAACATGGAGGAAGCCCAGGAGAGTAAGGGACGGTTACACGCCCCAGGAAGAAGTCCCTGTGTAAGCTTCTGTTCACATTATGCTGTAACCAATCACAAACTAGTGGAAAACACCCTTTTAATGATCCTATTTTACATTTTATTAATAAGGCAAATTGACAACAATGCATAATGGCACCTTTCAGATGGAAAACATGTTTTCCTTGCTCACTCACTTCCTTTCTTTCGGTTTCAGCTATGAGAACAAGTTTGTGAAGTTCTTCAAGAGTAAGCCCGACCTCCCGCCCGGCATGAGCCCGGCGGACGCGGCGCCATCCAACAGGCAGCAGGCGGTCCCTGGGTGTGCGGCCAGCGAGCCCACCGGCCTCTCCAAGACGGCCAAGCGCAACATGAAGCGCAAGGAGAAGCGCAAGCAGCAGCAGCCTGCGGACGAGGATGACGCGGAGCTTGAGTCGGCCAGGAGCGCCGTGGAGGGCGCCTCCCTCTCGGATCTCCCCGCCAAGGGACCGGTCGGCACCGGCCCAGCCGCGGACGAACCCTCGGCCGCCAGCGAGAAGGTCAAAAAGATCAAGAACCTGAGGAAGAAGCTGCGACAGATCGAAGAGCTGCAGCAGAAAATGGACTCTGGGGAAATCAGTGAGCCGTCGAAGGATCAGGTAGAGAAGGTGGGGAGGGCCCGGGCCCTGCAGGAGGAGCTGGAGCAGCTGGAGGAGGAGGACTCTTGAAGCGGGGCCAGCGGTGCACGGCAGAGGGACGGACAATTGAAAGTGCAAACTGTGTAAACTTTGACCTCCATTGAAAATAGTTTTGTTTTTTTTTGCTAGTCAACTTAAACTGTAGCTTGGGAAGTAAGCACACTACCAAAGCCTCTCAACCTGATGTATTGAAGGACCACGAACATGTAAATCCTCAGCACTTATAATTAAAGTAATTATATGATGTTTAAATGTAACCTGAAAAGAACTTTTTTCTCTAGGTGTTTCATTTAATATTGAACTTTTAAAAGGTCCTGTACAATGTTTGGTTCATTGTGCATGGAGTGGTTTTATGTGCCATTTATTGTTCATGATATTGCCTCAACACACCTATGTCAATCTCAGTTACAGAAGAAAAGACTAATGATGAGGTGTTGGTAGTTGTCGGTGCATTTATTAAAATTGTACACCACTGAGAAGTTAAGATTTTCTAAATAAATGACATTACGTTGACGTCATAGAAGTCTTTTATCGATGGGGACCTCAAAGTGTTGCTTCAGTTCTTAGACAAACTGGCTGTTGATTTTCATTTTGTATTATGTGTGGCAAAATGTTTTATAAACAAGCTATACTTGGTGCAATGGCTGTCCTTTCAACGGTGGTCAATGACTGACCAGAAAAGCGTGTTCAGTTCGGACACAATGTTTACCTTGAGTTTGGTCATTGCACCACTTAATGTGACGGAGAAGATGTTTGTGGGCGTTTTTACATCGTGCTCAATACGTTCATTTTCAAAGTCCAGTGGATCCGGTCTATTTTGAACGTTGTACATTCTAAACAATGTTTTATTTTTACATTTTTATGACCATTATTTCTGAGTATTATAATAAAGGCAAAGATTACTGACCAACCAGCATCTTTATTAAGAATGAACACGAGACACCACAAATGTGTTTAAGTCTATTGCCTTATTATTTTCTCTGCATTGTTATGTCAGTTGTTGCATGAGGCATTCAGGCAACACCCGTTGGTGAAGAGATAATGAGTTGAAAATACAATAATTCACCGTACACATTGTGATCACAAGGTTCAAAGGATACATTGAGAGCAGAAAGAGCCAGCCAAGAAAATATCAACCGAATACAAGATAACATGTATTATTTCAACACTAATGAGCTAATAGTCATTAGTGATTTTTTTAGTTTGCGACCTAGGAAAAGTTATACATGTCCGGGGTTGATGTTATGATAGCTGCATTTACATGTGATGCACATAATTCAGCATTTTCATAATTACAGATTAATAGTTTTTGGAAATTCATTTAAAAAGATATCCATGGGCTGGGAGTCTTCATTTTATTGGCTGATGCTGTCCTTCTGAAATCGTATGTTAGCCAAGTCGCCTACTGTTCCCTCATATGACATTATTATATGAACTAGGATAGGCCAAATAGTAGTTTTCCAACCTAACACTGTGTAATGCTGGTTACATTATTGTGACACTGCCCCGCCTCTCTGGTTTCAATCACAGTAATTGTCATGGAGAAGAATGTTGTCAGTTGTTTTGTTCAGTGGGATGTTCAAAAAACAAAGCACGCATTCACTTTTAGATGTACAATAACAAGACTATTTATTGAAAAACTGCAATGATCCTACAGTACACATTTAAATGTGTAGGTCATTGTCGTTTCAAAGACTGCCTGTAGAGGAGAGGGAAAGCGGTTTAGATGTAGGCCTATAAACCAATGGACATATCACAAACACCAGACATCTGTCAACAATGAAACATTTGTATTCTTTGAAAACATTTAATGATTTTGTTTTTTCTTTGGAGATGACTAGTTAATGAATGTGAAAGATATTCTAAAATTACCCTAGACTACTAATTGTTATGGAGCAAACCCTGCTGTCAACGTGTGAAATATGTTTTGGCTTTTGCATTTCCGCCCAGCACATTCCTTGTGGATCCTTACGGTTCAGGCTGTATAAAGGCACTAACGAACACTTAAACTAAACAACGTGTTGAAGACGGGACCCCATTTAAACGGAATCGTACATATTGTTTGCAAAATCCAATATTATTGGTTTAATTGGGCCACATAATTACCTTTCTTAAGACGTAAATAATATCAGATCCTGGAATGGAATATATGTTACTCATTGTCTTACTGACAACAACGTCGTCCATTGCGTTCACCAGAGATGAATTTGTGAAAGCACTGGTAAGGAAGTCATCTTTTTACCAATCATTCTCTACTGTTTCTGTGCCTTCACTACAACATGATAGGAAAAATGTTCATGGCATTCCCAACTGCACCTTTGTCTTTTGTTGCATTAATTGGTTATTTGAAGACAAGCTTACTTCAACATTTTTAAATGCACAATGAAAACAAATGTTAACATAAGCTGCAAACTACAATTGTTATACAGCAAAATACAAAATTATGGTAATGCAGAATTATACCCTGAAAGCTAAATAAACAAATAGTATATGTCATATATAAGTAAAATAAGTTGTATATGGCTCATGTTTTCAGTGGCTTTGTGATGAACAATGTTTTCCTAGGATTATTTACGGCACTACGGGTATTTACACATTCCACTGGATAATGGGGATCAGCACTATGCTCCTGAGGAGGTAGAAGAAGCCCTCAGGTGACCGGTCTAATCCCTCTCTCACTACACACATTGTCCAACTGTTATCAATGGACGGTTTAACTCCTTTGCCATGGCTTTGTTTATGTTGTTTCTTTTATTAAGAATTTTTCAAAGGGTAAATGGCCTGAGTTCATCTGGAGAACTAAACGCTGCAACGCTGGCAGTGATGGGCAAACCTCGCTGTGGTGAAGCAGACCCTTTCACCAACAACTCCCTGGCATATCGAGTGATAGGTGCATAACACACGCTCTGCTCACAACAGACTGCTGATTGTTGACTCTTATTGACTATTCATAAGAGACTATTCATTTTTCCCTATGCAGATTCATCAAATTAGGCTACCAAATAATGTGCCTCTAATTCATTGTTTCATAGGTAAATGGCGCAAATCGTCGCTGACCTACCGTATCAATAACTACACACCTGACCTGGGATCAGCAAAGACCCGGCTGGCCATCCAACATGCATTCAGGTATTGGAGTGACGTGTCACCCCTAACATTCAGGGAGGTCCGGCAAGGAAGGGCCGACATCAACCTCTCGTTTCACCGCAAAGATAAAACATGCCCAGTGCCATTTGACGGCAGAGGTAAGAAAATACTGTTAAAACTCAAAATATGTTTTAAATACCTACTATGCCTTATACTTCTACACATTGATTAGACAATTTGTTCCAAAGGCAGCATTTCGTTCCTCATCCATACCCCAAATTCTCACACACACACACACACACACATACACACACTCACACACACACACACACACACATGCACATACACACACACACACACACACACACACTCATACGCATAAAGAAGGCCTCTCTGACCCCAGTCTGACTGCTT
>OOFH01072007.1:0-14976 GCA_900323355.1 Merlangius merlangus | reverse complement strand
ACAAGCCATGGTTGTGCCACCCTGGGCGCACGCACGCACGCGCGCGCGCGCACGCACGCACACGCACGCACACGCACACGCACACACACACACACACACACACACACACACACACACACACACACACACACACACACACACACACACACACACACACACACACACAAGCAAACGCAAGGACCTGACGCAATATTGGAAGACTGACACATTTCAAGTTCAAACACATACACGTGAACATTTTCCTGTTCAGCTTGGAGAAAACACAGTGAGGTGTCTCATGACACATGTGGGAACATCAGATCAAGTTCGCTGTGTTCTCTAGGTCCTGGTGGAGTGCTCCACTAGCGGCAACCGCTTTCTTTTATCAATGACAGATTCTTTACTTGACCTTATTTTAGCCATTTCTTGTTATATATCTGTGAATTCGTCTTTCATGTGAGGTTTGATTTTGCCCAAGGGAGCTCTTTTTCCACCTTCTTTTTAAAAAAGTGAACTGTCTGTGTACAATGTTGTTTTAAAAGGTACCAAAGAAATAAATCTATCATAGTATGAAAAAGAAATACAAGAATAAAAAGGGCATAAAAAGGGCAGATGATAAGATCAACAGCCAGCAAAGTGCAGAGAGCTTGGACTGTAGGCAGCCTCAGAAACATACCCTTCCTGTTATATGAGCCACAGGAATCACCCTGATCTCAAAACAAAAACTACCACAATAATACCTTGGAATATACAATATCACGGAAATTGTCTACTCTACAGTGTACTGGTGTCAACCGTCCCCAATGACTAGTCGAAACCCTTTTCCAATTAAATAATGGAAGAGTGTGCAACCCAAACCTGTTCAGGATGGCTGCACACCCATATGACTTGAAGCAAAAGGGAAGATAGGATGCAAAGCCTTTCACTATCTCTACCGGTACTTCGGCTGTACGTTTGGTTAGCTGCTATTACATTTTATTACTGGACTTAATCCAAATTACCTTGACACCGCACCAAGACAGAAAAGAACACACCACGGACAAGTCTCCAGAAATGTGGTGCATGTGGTAACTATCCTGGCAAAGTCAATATAGGATGTTTTAAGCTCAAATGTATGATTGAAATATAATTTGTGTCCGTTTCTCAACAATAAAGCAAGCAATACGATCATTGGAGTTGTTGTCTTAACCTTCTTTTCACTTCTCTACATGGTTCTCTACAGCAATGAATAAATATTTCATCAAAAGATAAGGACCTTATGTCCTCACAGTCTGTGAAACACGAACGTAATCGCCATTTTATGGCTTAATGACATGTCATAGGAAGCTCTTTAATAAAAGTTACTAGTACTACGCCCATGTGTGTACAAGAATGTGCTCTGGAGAGGAGTTGGTTATAGGAAACACAACGGAAATGGAGTTTAGGTATAGGGTGTGGACGGATTGAACAACATGACATTTTGAATCGTAGAGGAAATCATGATGTATTTGACAGCCATAATAAAAGGGGACGTTACAACAGAGAAGTTGACGCAACGTCAACAACTCACTGTAAATACAGGTGTGAATGGGGAGAAAGAAGGAGTTTACATGACCAGCTGCTGTCAACCCACAACCACCTTATGACGTTGTATGCCACTATGAACGTATTATCGGGTCATGGATGTCTCCCCGAGAGAATACCATATTGTTTTCTTGTGGACGAAGATGAGGTACGATGAATGAAAGAGGTGATATCGTATGTAGAGGCTGACACCCAGTGCTTACCAGGTCTGACGCTCATGGTCCCATCTTGTCGGCTGCACCACAGAGCTCTATCGCCGCTCTGAAGGATGTAATGGTCTTTGGCTTGGAACAGCTCCATGACGCCCTTCGCTTTAGGCAACCGTGTAGCCGGCTGTCAAGATAAATACCGTACTAATATCAATCCGTCGTCTTAGTTGCCCGAAGAGAACGGAGCAGGTTGAATCAGACAGCTATTGGCTAACAGAGGATAGCTCAGCTCGGGTGTACAGGCTGCTGCGCTAGCTAGCCCGCTAGTAAGCTAGCAGCAGCTGTATGCCTAACAAATTCCTCAATTTGACTTTGACACATGACAGGAAAAAAGTAACGTCCCGCTTTCAATGCGCGTTGCAGTCCTTCTCAAAATCATGTTACGGTCATTCAAATCCGGGACTGGTGTGGGTTCTTGGCTCTCCGTGAGCCGCGTCTTCGTTCAGGACGACACTCCAGCCGCGTCTGTTTCCTGCTCCAAACAAATACACGTGACCCTCTCTCTACCTGACTCGCCATCCACTAGACTAGAGGACCACCCCGACACATTAAACACCTTTCCTCGAGATCACTGCAGCGTACCTTCCCCCGTCGTCTTAATGTTTTTATTGCCGATGGAGATAAAAACAGAGAAGGATCACATTGTGTGGGATGTTTCTGGCGAGGCATTGAGGTGGAAAAAACCGCTGACGCTGAATACGCAAAACCAGTTTTCAATTTTTTGCAAGACAAAAGCAAAGGCAGGAGCCAATACCATCCTCAGAAATTGTGGGCATATGTCAAAATAGCAACCAGTTGAACTTTCATTAGAAGTCAAATAATGTTTATTCTGTGTTGTAATTTTTCTAAAACTAGGGCATTGGTTTTGCAGGATCCATTATCGTGTATTATGCATTTGTTATAACATTATCACTCATAAGCAATTTATGTCAGTTAGATTTTTATTTGGAACAATAACAACGTCCATTGCCTTCAACAACAATCCAATCTTTAAATTGTGTGGTAAATACTAGTAATACAAACATTTTCCATGATTCCTTCAAAAACTAGATGGCATTTTCCGAAAAATATTACCTTTCACATAGCAACATAATTGCATTACAGTAGGAATCTCAAAAGGGGTAAAAGCCTCTGAAGACTTATCTTTCATTACCTTTGCATTATTTATTCTGTTACATATGGGCTCTTTGATAGCTCTCTGTGCTCTCTATCTGTTACCGTGACTCTTACAGAGCAGCACGGGTTGATTGTCCCATACACACAGCTTACATCCACATCCATCGGAACTATGCATTGACAAATGTTCCAAAGAAGCACAAATTATTAGTTTCTTACCTTGTTCAAAATATAGCAATATTATATTTCCAAATAACAACTAGAAATGTTCACGAAAAAAACACTCAATACAATCAAAACTTGTGTGACTGAAGTATTTCAAACAAATGTTGATCTTTCAGCATGTTACAATTCAAGAGTGTCAAAAGTGCATACAGTAGAATAGGTAATGCATCGAAATCAGCATCTACTAAACCTAATCTAAAGCAGCTCAAAAAAATACCAATTAGGCTGCCAATGAAAAATGGTTTCTTGCTGGCTGTGATTTTGCAGTTTATGTGCGTGACACCCCCAGCTAACACATGACGATCCTTTCGGCGCTCCTCCAACTGTAAACGTACTGTCTTTAGCTGTTTTGTGATCAAGACAAAAAGGCAACTACACATACACAAAGACTCTTACCACAGTCTTCATCAAAAAGGCCCCAACACTGTGATTCGGATAGCTTTCCTTAATGTGATGCCCATGGCACAACAAAGAAAGGCAGCTACATTGGCTTTAAAACATAATTGTACTGAGCCACCATTATGTATGTGGTGAATGCCAGGAAATACCAACACTGTTAAGTACTCACTGCATGCAAAGGTTAGAACTGTTGTATAACATCAGGAGGAAGGGGGACAGTAGACTGGGACAGATAAACACCAGCTTCCAATAATTTGATTTGATCTTTCTGTCCTCTTGGTATGACCACTGTGCAAGTCATTAAGATATCTCCCTCGCAGCCTCAATATTTCCTGTTACCATCATACTAGGCTCGTCTTTCTGTGGCAGGCCCTCTGATGAGGGCATCCGGGCGGGCGCGGCCAGTCGCTCGTCCAGTTGCTCCAGTTCCTCAAGTATCGTTTGAACCCGGCGGACTCCGTCGCGCCTCGCCTGTCGAACGTCCACCCGTCCCTCTGGGTCTACAGAGTCCAGTGCTAAAAGCTCTTTGGTTAAATTCTCCTCCAGTAGTAAGTATCTCTTGTCGTTCTTCTTGCCGTCAAAGCATCGGACCTCTTGCTCCAGCTTGGAGACTCTGTCCACGATCAGTTGCACCTTTGCCAACCCGGGGTGGACTGGGCCTGGAGCCGCCGGTTCCTCGCTGACCTTAGCAGCGGGTACACTTGCCGGAGCAGGGTCCTGGGGTTCTGATTTAGGGGGTATTTGGACTGTGATATTCGCCGTTTGCTGTGGTGGTGGTTGGGGCTTCTGGAACTGTGTAGGAGGTATGTACAACTGTTCGGGCTGTTGTTCAGGCTGAGGTTCAGGCTGAGGTTCAGGCTGTGATTCGGGCTGTTGCACAGGTGGGGGAATAACTGTAGGGGGCGGCAGCGGGGCCATTTGGAACTCATGTGGTGGCGGAGATTGCGGTTGTGGGAACCGTGGTGCATACTGGGCTTGTGGTGAATACTGGGCTTGTTGGGCCTGCGGCCATTGCTGTCGTGTTGGCTCATGGAAGTGGACAGGAGGAGGTGGAGGTGGAAATGATTCGCTGTCAACTTCCATGTCGAAAGACTGTGGTGATTGGGGTTTCTCTGGCTTCTGCTGGCTGGTAAATGCTTCCTGCTCAATCTTCACAGGTACTTCTCTTGATATGTGCTGCTGAACCTACGGAAATAGGGGACACAGTGTTAACCATCTGGAGAGTATGCTCTTCACATGAAATGTGTTGGGCATGAGTCATGACCCTCTTCAACTGTAACGTTCCATGGAAGGGACTTTTTATTGGTCATTTATTTATTACCTGCGGACGCTCTCCCATCACTTGTGTTACAGCAGGAGACTGACTCCTTATAATCTGTGGGTGGTGAATGGGTACACGATGCTGGGGGGGATGCATGGACCCACAATGGCTAGTCCGTTCTTCTGGCTGTGGCCTATGGAAAGGCTGCTGGTGCTCGGAGTAGGGAAGGCGTTGGGAATAGACTGTGGGGTTTAACTGGGAGGACTGGGACGGGGCTGGGCTTCCACTGCTCTCGTGGATGACAGGGATGGGGATGTAGCCGGCCTGAAGACCTGCGTTGCTGCGTCTCGCCGGTTGCTGGAAAGGGACGTTGTAAACCTTCAAAATAAAAGTCATGTCAAGTCACATTTTTATTTCTATAGCGCATTTACAGACGGCTAAGCCGCACCAAAGTGCTTCACAAGAAAGTGCTTAAGCGCAATAAACAGAGAAGTGGCCTCAGGCAAAAAGAAGAGGGTTAAAATACAATGACTGTAGGAGTTAAAATAAAATAAAAAGAGAGAAGATTTAAAAGGTAACCAGGGGACACTATGCGCTGGCACTTGATGCACTAATCAAAGGCAAGTAAAAAGAGTTGGGTCTTTAAGAAAAGTTCAAATTGTAGCTGTTAACATCTTAGAAATTTAGTCAAATGAAAAAGTGGTCACTAGTATTCAATGTGTATGACTTAAACGGATGAAACATTTGTATTGGTACCCAAATTTATACTTAATATTTAGTCTTTATTGTCCATTCATGATCCCCCCCTCTCTGTGTTATGACCACCAGGATACATAAGCTATGATCCCTATTAATACACTATCTGGAATGTGGCTTGTGTTTCATTTTTCATTTGGTATATATTTTTTTATGTTTTCTTGCTTATTCCTTCCAATGTATTTGTTGCTTTCCATGTCCCAAGAGTTTCACTGTCCAGCCTCGCCATGTGTCCACCCTTTGACTTTAAACAAATCAATAGATTGTCCTCTACATTCCGAATCAGATAATGCACCTGCGTACCTTAGGGTGAGTTGAGAATGCGCCAGTGTCTGAGCTGCAGTCTTACCTCAGTTGTGTGGGACGTGGGTGAGCAGGACTTGCTGGGCTCAGGGGAGCTGCCGTCAGGGGCCCCGTGGAGAGGAGATCTGGGCCTGCAGTGGAGCCCCGGCGTCGGGGATGGCGTCCGCCCGTCCGTGCGGACGTTCTGTGTGGAGCTCGGCTGGATGTAGGCAAAAGACGGCTGCTGCAGCTGCTGCTGCTGCTGTCTGAGTTCGGCACCCTCGTGGAAGATGGGGATAGGGACGTACCCCTGCCGTAGGGTGGGGTTCTTCATCTCTCTCACAAAGGCCTTCTGCCCCTCCTGGGGGCTTGGATCTGGGGGAACGTTGGGCCCGTTTAGATTCAGCTGACTGACCTGAAAGAAAGGCACGGTATTGATGTAGAATATAATGAAGAATATAAAATACATTGAGGTCCTACAAAGGAAGGTAAGAGTGGTCTTCCAAAATCTTTTATATTTTATGCTAAATGCAGCATTTGAGAAGCCAACACTGTTGACTTTAAAGATATGTCAATATCAGCCAAGTAATGTCTTGAGGATTAGTAATTAGACAGTAATTCCACATAATGTGGTACAATAACATCTAATCCTGCCAACATCACACATATTTGCTGATGAACATTGATTATTTGTGAATGTACTAAGAAATATAACATCGCTTGATACCAAAGGCAATCTGAAGGGAATCTCTGAAGAATGTGTCCAATAATGTATTTGTAAAATGGTGTTAACTTCTTAAAGGAGCACAGGAGGGTAAACAAAAACATAAGTGCATATACTGGAAGTCTAATCCAAACAACCGTTACAAAATACAATGGTTAAAATGTTCAGGTGTAGTGGGCCTATGTCACACCATGTGAAACAAAAAAAACAACCACATATGCATGGTCAATGGAAAAGACTCTACACTAAAGATCTAAAGACCTTTATTCTTTGGGTTTTTGAGAATGTTATGATAATAGGCCACATGTACAATTAGCACTGAACTTTTCCTTGTCTCTTTTGGCTTGTCCTACAGTGTAAGGCTACACAAAAGAGAGTTCACAAGACACCTGTTAATGACAACCGGGGAGGGAAGCTCATAAGCAACAGGTCTATTGATAGCACACCACTTATTGCGCATGGTATATTTATAAGTACACTGTTTCAAGTTCTGTTTCAGTTCATTGAGAGAATACATGGAAGCATATGTCAAAAACAATCACACAAGTTAAACTCTCTAAGAAAAAGTTGGAAAATAACTCTGAACGACCCTTCGCCCTCTGCCATTTCACTGTGGGACGCTGTAGTCTCTTTTGCGTGAAACACTGCACCATTTTTATCCCCTGACAGCTGTGTCTTTCCAGCAGATTCTTCGTGACACTAAGTTTGGACTGCCAGAATGGATCTCGCCAAAACCTGCTATTTTACAGATCGATGCCACCTCAATCTGATGATTGTGTCGTGACGATAGGCCCTATGTCCATAAATGTGTGAACATGTTTCATATTATAAAAACCTTGACCGTTTCTAATATTTCACAAGGCCCAACGTAAACAGACAGACTCAATCCTTGTAAGGAAAAAAAGTTTCTCCAAACCAGACAACGACGGGCAGAAACATTTCCGACACGTCTATAGCCCGCACTCACGGGCGCTCTTTACATACTGCAACGTGCGTCATCTAGCAATCATTCGCTTAGATCATACGACCAGAATATATCGGAGCAATACTAGTAATAATAGGCTTATGAGCTGTTGCTGTCGCGGGGGCCTATAACGGAATTGTGACAGACCTTTGCCAGTCCTTTCCGGTCAACAACATATCAAATTATAAAGCTGAAATACACTCTTGGTAACCCGTCAATAACCCAAACAACAAAATAGGAAAATAAGGGCCATTGACACTATAATTGAAATCGACTGTCATAATAAGGGGGGGGAAAAACAATCAACTTCATAGACCGGGTCTCATACCTTTTTGACATCATGCCGAGGGTCATTCCAGGTTGTTGTGCAATTATTATGATCCACAAAAAAAGGCCAACCCGTCTGTGGGTCTATTTTAATTTCCCATCCAAGAGGCAGTGGGTCGTTGTTATTTGCCATTGCTACTATCGGTGACTGTGTCCTTACGCTGTCCATGTCGCTGGCTTTAGGTACTGAGACATTCCTACATGCAACGGACTCTTTAAAGATTCCTTAAATGACGTATCAGAAAGGGGCTGGAAGTTTCTCGAAATAGCGCGATCTGTTCGGGGCGTTGAACCGAGGCTGTATCTCTGCAGACCCGAGCCATTGGGAGGACACCGCCAGTGGGCGGGGCTTCAGCGTGTCCATGTCTTCTCGGTGCTCGAAGATGATCAGAAAGGGTTCTCGTTGTCCTCATCACCCTCCTGCATCTCCTGACGCTCCTACAGGAACACCTGCCGCTCTTCCTCCTCCATCTTGCGGGTCCTTCAGGGACACCTGCTGCTCCTCCTCATCAATCCTCCCGCTCTCCTTCGAATTCGTCCCAGTAATCGTTGGCTCTGTGACTTTGCGCCGAACAACTCGTTGTAGCTGTGGCTGCAGAGCACAGCCGTGTGGAAGTCTCTTATTATTCTGGGCTCCTGCTAAAACAAAAACAAAGGAATGCCTGACAGACAACCCAATCCACCATTGACGAAGGAGTCCTCGGAAGGGAACAACGTCTTAAAACAAATCTCCGGCCATATTCCCAAAGTATGCTCCAATAATATTAATTTATACGAAATCCAACTCTTGATTCTACATATAATACTACAGAACTTGGCCCAATAGTATCAACACAGTTACAGTAGGCCTATGTAGATATGTTTAAAGGGCAAATTGTTTACATCCAAATATTGCATACATTTTTAAGCAAATCAATTTTTTGGGATAATACTGTTAATTGGAAAAGAAAACCAATTTAAAAACATTGGCAACCAACCCCATGATGAGGTTTTTCACAAGGTGCCAGTCTTTGATGGAATGTTACCTATTTATGAATTAAACTACGCAGATAAAAAGTTCACACACTTTCACCCAAAACGTTTAACCATCATAGAATTTACTCTTATCCACATAAAATAGGTTTCATAAGAAGCCGCCAGTTGACAAATCAAACGTGGGAATTAACAAGTCCCTCCCACTTGTGTATATAAGCCGCGCCCACTTACTGTTGTCCGCCCACTCGCGGCTAGCTGATACCTTGGTATGCAGTCAACTCATGCTGTTGACTGTTCAGTGCATGATCTCGTATTAACTAGATTGTTCCACCGTCAGTTAATGTGTAGTTCATGATTACCGGGGGGATCAATTGTGGATTGATAATTGATTTTGTGTAATGATTGCAATCAGATAATTTAGATCATTCACAAACATACCCAGTCTCTGTCCTCCTATGGGTAACATGAACGTTATTAATACTTTATACATTTGACTTGTGAAGACAACCTACCAATCAATGTATATCCCGAACAGCAAGAAAAGCAGAAACATGATTCTCCCCACCACTTTTGATTGGACAACCGTCAGGACACTTTCGCATATCTCTTGTCAGCTCCATGTGTAGACCTCAACGTTTACATGTAAATACTAATATTGGATAAATCCAACCCCTTCATTTCATCGTCCATTTGGAATGAGGCCTCCAGCTCTCTGCATAGGGCAATGACGAATAGCACTTTAGCTGGAGAGGGACGTCACGACAGAGCCAGAAGCAGCATCAAACCAGCCTCTAGAGAGAAACACAGGAAGTTCCAACTCCAGGCCCTGGCTCATATACATCTGTTGGTCATGGAAGGCATTGGGCTGGAGCTGGACCTTGACCCATGGACCTATTACCTGACTGCTGAAACTTCAGCAGCAGTTCTGGGAGTAGGCCTATATCCTCCTAGAGAGGGTGTGAACGCTCTAGGTTCTGATAAGTAGCAGTATCTCAATACTACACAAGTTATCAAGGTCTTATTGGTTTACACTGTTGAATGTATGGTTCAAATCTGTAAAATGTCCAGATTTCAGAGTCAATTTCATCAACTTCATTCAATGGGAGTTTCCTGCCACCCAGTGCATTTGGGAATCCCTATAAACTGCGAATTAATAGAAGTTCACATAGACTGGAGACCTTGCTCACCTCTCCTAATTGACATGTATTCAGTACTGACAAAAGGATTTACAAAAATCAAATTTGTAAATCGAAAAATACAACCAGCCCCTACTTAGTGTGACGTGTGCTGACGTGTGGTGACGCGCTCCGATATCGCCCGTCCGCTAGCCGCTAAGCTATTAGCTGGTTGTTTTAGTCACGCATAACTTTGGCATTGTAGTTAGTTAATAACGGTCTTACAAAGGTTGTATTAGTGACAATGGAGGACGATAGCTACCCCAAAACCCTGTAAGTCACTGCGAGTAGCTCTGTCCGATGCATGTCGAGTTTATAATGTTTGCTTTGCCATTTAACGATGCACCATAATCTGCTAGCTAGCGAAGTGTTGGAGGTGGAGGTTTAGCTCCACGTTTAAACAGTTACAAATACAACAGGGGGACTATTACAGCGTGATGAGCTGTATAGCGATTGGTGTCTAATGAACATGTATTTAGCTATGGTGCTGACCTTGTTTGGTGTGCGTTATCCGCTAGACTACACCGGGATGCCCCGCTAAGTGTTTGGTTAATTGCTAAATCATTGTCTTAAGCTAGGGCTATTTATTGAGCTCTTGTCTGAGTCAATAGAGACGCATCCCAGAGCTGGCGATAAACACATGTTAAAGTGGGTCGTGTTGGATAAACACGTGTTCAATCACATTAAGATGAGACACTTCTAATGCTTTAATCGCCTGCAATGTTTAACCTTGTGTTTCCCCAGGTATGTTGGTAACCTCTCTAAAGATGTGACAGAAGTTTTGATTCTGGAGCTATTTTCCCAGATAGGTACTTGTAAAAGTTGCAAAATGATCACTGAGGTAAGTCTTGTACTTTGAGTACCAAATGCCCGGCTGTAATATAAAGATAAATTACAATCGGAATATAAGCCTGATATGCCATCTGTCAAAACCCTTCAAATACACCTTGAATATGTTCTATCAGATACGTATTAACTTGATTAACTGATATTGCTAAAGATGTAATAGCAGTTTATACAACATGTTTTGGGTTCTGAACTTGTATTTTTGCATCAAATAAGTAGGCGGATATTTTGAGATTCTCAAAACATCTTAGGATCATTAACTTATCTGTGGTGGACAGTGGCCTTCAGTCTGATTATTTACTCTTCGTATGACAGACATGTAAAAGGTGTGCTTTGTTTTCAATATTGTTTTTACTACAGTATTTTAAGTTATCCAATATCAACTAAAACTGCCACATTCTCACTGATCCTATTTATGGGGAAATTTATGAATCACACAATAATCAAATAATAACTGCAACAGAAAACATATAACACTACACTAACACCAAATATGCACACATCTATTAAAGCAATAGCTTTAAAAGGATGTGGACTTTCAGGAGAACAGTTTTTACAGCTTAGTTTTCTCCAACAGCATACGAGCAACGACCCTTATTGCTTTGTGGAGTTTTTCGAGCACAGAAATGCTGCTGCAGCGCTAGCAGCCATGAATGGGAGAAAGATATTGGGAAAGGTATGTCATTTAGTCAGAGGTTTAATCTAAAAGGTCCTTCCTTCCTTTAGTACAACGCTTGATGTCTATTAAAACAACGTAACTGTTTTGATTATAGGAGGTTAAAGTGAATTGGGCCACCACTCCGAGTACCCAAAAGAAAGACACCTCCAGTGAGTACCTTCTCTTGCTAGATGGCTTTAGCTGGATGGCTCTTAGTTTACCTGAAATTTAACATTTTTTTTTACGCTGTCGTGATTATTATTTTCCAGATCACTTCCATGTTTTTGTGGGTGATTTGAGCCCTGAGATTACAACAGATGATGTCAAAGCTGCTTTTACACCTTTCGGGAAAATCTCGTAAGTTTTGTCAAAGTTTGCTATCTGTCGTTTGCATATTGAACCGCATTTCTTTTCACAGGCTGCTAGAAACGGCCCTCTCTTCTTTTTGACTCTGACGTGATGCTTTACCATTACAATTCTTTACACATGTGGCCTGGTTTCAACCAACACTCTCCCTGCCTTTACCATCAGAGTCTGCATTTTAATTGTATTAAATATGCGATCATATTGCATCACTACTTACTTATTACCAATTAGATAAATAATGATGTCCGGGTTGGAGACGTGGGAGAAAATTTTGTTTTACTCACAGTGCTAATTGATCAATTGTATTTGTAGCCAAGCTAGTTTAAATGTATGTATATATTGTTCACAGATAATGTAAGAGGGTTTTTTCCTTGGTTTTTCCTAATTTTTTTGGACGATAGAAAGTCTTTCAGTTCTGTATCCCGATTGACTTTTTTTTTATATTGTTAGAGGTGCTTAAAGGTGCTGTAGGTTAGATAGATTCATCTGTTTTTAAGTGATAAAGCACAGAAAAGAGCACGAGAGCAATATTTTTGAAACTATACAACCCAAAAATACTTGGACCTGGGATTGACAGGGAAGATGGATTCGGCATTCAGGGAAGGAATGCCCTGATTGGTCAGAAATTTGCTGGACGTGGCGTAAAATTGAAATGGCTTTCAGAGGCGTCAGAATAATAGCTAATTATAGCTGACGACAGATGATGACTGTGGCATTTCCAAAAAAAATTACACTAAAATGATAAAGCTTAAAATATATCTACAGCACCTTTTAATATGAAGATTAATAGGACTATGCATGTATAAAATTATGGTATGGTATCTGGTATATGCTATATTACACCCGTGTAGTTACCATACATTTTCAAATGCATAACCCTTATTTGCATATCGATTAACTTAACATTAAAATCAGTTATTATGTATATCATTTTTTTAAATGTACATATGGAATTATTTGGATTTGAAATGTCAAGTCTTAGCTCATGTTTTTCTTGAGGATATTTAGGTTGTGGTAAGTAACTTGTCTTGATTGTCAACAAAATTCAATCTTTTCATGAACCTGAAAAGCTTTCACCTTACCTGCAGTTGTGCATCTCAGTGAAGTAATAGCACTCTGGTTATTTTACAGAAATGCTCATAGGATTGGACAGGAGCTTGAAGCTAACAGCAAGGAACTGTGCACTCGGAGACTCAGATGTAGTTTTTTTTCCTCTATTCTATTTTCCATATGTCTTTATTGTAGATGCTGTCTATTAACATGACCTAGTTTAGATTAACTATAACACTCTAAATTTATGTATGACCTGTCTCATTTTGATTTGCATAGTACTGTTTGTAGTGCATTGCTCCTCCACAAAAATTCTGAAATTGTCAATTTCTCAAAATTTGCAGCTCCCCCAAACTCCATATTGGTGGTAAAGAATTGACCAGGAAAAATAAAGAAATCTGTTAACAGGCCATGTATGCCGTTTAATTCCTTTTTTCTCTTTGATATATTTTTTTTATATATTTCTATTTTTAGGACGAGCACCAACAGCAGATTTTAAGAATGCATGGTAAACCTTACAACGTATTCCTTTTTGTGAATTGAATTCAATAGTCTACTAGTGTGAAAGTTGACCAAGGCGGTGGTGCTCTGTTGTCCAGGGAATCCTTAGAACAACACACAGAACACATGTTGAACCAACAGTGTAGGCTGCATGTAATTGTACTCTGTTCTCTTGTTGGTCTTTTATAAGTGTTGCTTTGATGTTAGTCTTACACACCAGTGGTCAGTCCAGGGCTAAGATAGTCAACGTACAGTTACGATGTAGGAACATGTAGAGGAGTCACTGTTCAGTGTGTTTGCGTGGCTCCTCTGTGAAGAGAAAGTCTTCCCAATGAAGCGTGCTGACATTGTTTTGCTGTTTGCTTGCAGTGACGCGCGTGTTGTGAAGGACATGACGACAGGCAAGTCAAAGGGGTATGGATTTGTGTCCTTCTACAACAAACTGGTAAGGCTCCAGGGCAAGAACGCAACACAAAGGTTATTTCTCTTTTCTGCTTTTTGCATTCTACAATATATATTAAAACATTTTAACATATTTAAAATTAAAGGGCATGTTGGATAATAGATTTAGTTTATGAGTTAATTTGCTCAAATAATAACAAGTAATGTTCTCCATTGTGACATAAGAAAGATAGGAATAGCAATGGCAGCTTTTGAAATGTTACAATGTCGTACATAGATGTAGTGGAACTAGCTTTGATTTTAAATTCCAGGATGCAGAAAACGCCATCGGTCAAATGGGGGGGCAGTGGCTCGGAGGGCGCCAGATCAGAACCAACTGGGCAACACGCAAGCCACCAGCCCCCAAGAGCATCCCAGACAGTAAGTCGTCTCTCCAGGCCGCACCGGGGTCACCCGATGGCACCTTGGTTCATTTCTAGGGGTGTGACGATACACTCAGCTCACGAGACGAGACGAGACACAATATTGGGTTCACGAGATCGAGACGAGACGAGATTTTAAGAAAACTACAATGACAAAATATATGACTGGAACAGCAGACTTTTATTTAACCGATTATATATTATAACTTAAACACTTAAGAACTTAACTTAAACTTAGAACTTTAACTTAGAAACTTAAACTAGAATTTTAAAAAGTTAAAGTGAAATAAATTAAATTAAAGTACAATAGCATTATCAACAGTCAGAATATCAAAACATAACCAATACTGTAGGAAGAAGAAAAACAAAACTTAAAAAATATATAAATAAAATAAAAATGTGACGAGATCTCGTGGCACGAGATCTCGTCACACCCCTATTCATTTCTATAGAAAACATCCAAATTAATACTTTAAATGGCATACAAATTATAGCTCAGCGTTTGAATCCTGCACTGTGGGACATTTCAAGGTTAAGAAGATGGTTTGGTCTTTGTTATAGAGTTTTTCCAATGGGGGTTTTTCTTTTCATTGCAGACGGGTCGAAGCAGCTGAGGTTCGAGGATGTTATGAGCCAGTCCAGCCCACAGAACTGCACTGTGTACTGTGGAGGGATCCAGTCAGGGCTCACAGGCAACTACCCACAGTCACCTCTTGAAACACTTTGCGTGCCTCAAAGTTGTCAATATATATATATATATATATATATATATATTG
>OOFH01072001.1:0-13937 GCA_900323355.1 Merlangius merlangus | reverse complement strand
GCAAATGACACTAAGAGCCAGGGTTAATGTTTTTAGTTGATCCTTCTGGGTGACCCATTTTAACTGACGGTCACGGGCACAACCGCCTCTGATGTTTTAACCTGACCCGTTAGATGACGTGGCGCGATGGCTCGACTCTTTTGAGCACGGGAGGTCTTTTCTTTCTATAACAACCTCCCACGCCTTTCCTCTGGGCCCGCCTCAGCTGCCCGCGGCACCCCTATGCTCCCTACCTCCGACCCTCTTCCCTGTGCCTTCATCCCCTCCACGAGGGAGTCTTGTTGGGTTTGCTGTTGTCGTCGTTGAGGTGACCACTCATTACCTGTCTGTGTACCTGTAACTGAAATGCTCTGACGAGGTCTCGCGGCGCAAGGCGAGTGTGCTCCAATGATGGCAGTATTCATTCCGCCGCGCGGCGCGCGTCCTGGTTTACCGTGGTCGATGGTGTCGTTACTATTAAAACGTGTTTGGTCGCCTCTCTGACTGTGTAAGAAGGAAAGAAACACTATCGACACAATGCTGGACTTCCTACAAACAGTATATTTTAGCTGTAAAATAGAGCAATAGAAATCTAGATGGTTTTTGATTTTCTTAGGAGTTAGACCAAATCATTTAAAAACCTGGATAAGTATTCAGAGTGAACCTGTCTTGTTTATCACAAGGATTGTTCGAAAAAGTGAAATGAATTTATTCTGTAAATCAAATGTCCATCCCATTCCTTGCTGCCCCTTTCAGATGTCCAATCTAATTATTGCATCATTAATAGGAATTATGACATGACCATATCCCAGGAGGAAGATGCAGTGTGTTGTGTGGCCTTTGAAACCTGTAAATTGATAATAAATACAGAACAGGGTTCTGAAAATTCCTCTACAACCTGAACCGAGAGTATGTTTATCCATTATGAATGGGTATTTCACAACAAAAAAAACCCCAATCAAGTGAACCATTTAATCAAACATAACCACAGGTGTCAAACTTGCTCTTTTGTCATTTTGCACGGAGCAGGTGCGCTCATCAGAGGACTTCAAATGCATTGGCGGGTTACAGATTAAACATCTACACACGAGCAAGCAAAGTCCTTTTGTTTTCTTAAAGTTTTTAAATCTGTTTTAAAGCTGTCGCTTTTTCATCAGCCGGGGGAGCACCGGAATTCCGAATGGTGTAATGGGAGGCTCGGGGTCGGACTGTAATGGATACCGCACCACCTGTCTGGGGGATGGGGGGCCGACGGGCACAGAGCGGGACCCCTAAGGAGTGAGGTTTTTCCGGGGCACAGGGAGCCGCAGCAGCCCTCCTCTTAGCGCCAGGACCAGATGGAGCACCGAGCCTCCTTGGATCTTGTAGTCCGCTGCTGTCTTCTCGTCGTTCCTGTGAAAGAGTAGACAGGAAGTTAGACAATTTCAAAGTAAGATGTCTGATCTACAGCAGTTACAATGTCGATTCACTCACAGCCCCATGTGCACGTTACTTTGGCATAAAGGGTCTGCTGAATGAATAAATGTAAATGAATAGACAGCAGATTATTATTGATACATTTAGCATACACTTCTTTCCAAATTTAATGTCATAAAGAAGCATCGTCCAAAGGGCACATACATGTTACGCTGCAAACATTGGTGTTTGAACCCAGAACCTGTTCCCACTACTATCCTGAGAGTTTGGGAACATAATATATTCTAAAATGGCAAGGATTTCATGCAGAGGAACGTCCTACATATATTGATCCCTCTATGACCCATTATCTCCACAGAGGCTGGTACAGGAGTACCCTTTAAGTAGCCAGAGAATGGAGTAGGCGTCCCCCCTCCAATACAGTACGGAATTTGTGAAGCTTTGATACTTACATCTGTTTTCCACTGTAGATAAGTCTCTGTTGCTGTGGTGGAATGCCCTCCTTTTCCTCTACCCTCTCTTTAATTCGCTCCACCTGAAATTAAAGAAAATGTAATTTCATGTGGTACATAATTAAATCAAGTTAAAGCCGTTATTGGTTTTTTAATAAAACAACGTGAATTAAATGTCATCATTACCTTGTCTGTGGGCTCGATATCGATCTCTATCTCTTTTCCAGTGAGGGTCTGAAATTAAATGAGATGCTTGACGTCGCTGGAGAACATGCCACAAGGCGCCCTCCACAACTCAGGGCTGTTGTGTGATTATAATACACAAGACTAGATGAATGCATAAGATATGCACCCAGTGTCCTTCTTTCACCAAAATAAAATGCTGAGTAATGAGACCAACGTTGGAGCGATGTCGCTGTCTATAAATGTTTGAGGATAGATAAGTTGTAGGGTATACGCACATAAAAATTACGCCCCGGAATATTTTACCCTTTTAATCTCATGAACCTGCTCCACATTTTGCTACAAAGGGAAGTATTCGAGTGCAGTAACCAGTCGTTAAATGAGACGTCTTAAATACAACGCTTTCCTCCACCAACAATGAGCCCACTTCTTATAGCTTATAGTAGTCTGAGATTCAACGCAAATTCATAGTCTTACCTTTACTTTAATCAGCATGTTGGATATAGATCATAAAACACGTTTGAAAAAAATGTAATTCCAATAATGGATAGACTGTCTACAAACTGAACAACATCAACACTCAAGCCGTCCACTTCTCTATGACTTCCTGTGTAACACTATGAACGTTCCGTGTAAGAATGAACGAGAGATACGTTGGTTCCTTTACGCTCCTTTACGATTTGTTATTTTACATGAAAATCTATTATAAGTCAATGTATTTTTATTCAAAACTATAAATTAACAGGAGTTGGTGAAAAGTTTCATGAGCGTTAACGAAGTGATATTGGTGTTGATATTAGTTGTTACTGTCGGTCTCCAACGAATGCACAGACGCACGTGATTAAGTTAATTGGTTAAGTGTTAAAAGCGTGTGGTTTGCAAAACGATACAGGAACCTACCGTCATGGAGAATTACGTTTGTATGATAGTGTTGGCTGTAATAGCATCAGCTGCTGCCAATGCAGGAGGTAGATGTCATAATAATCTACAGGTTAAACCAAATGTGTATATTTTCAATTGATTAAGTAATTTGTACACATTTTCCTCCATCCAGATATCAACATAGACTGTTCAAAAGACTCAGTCAACATAACATGGACAATTTCCGCTGAATTTATTCCACACGCAACCCGTTTCTTTCTTGGAAGTTGTATTCCTTCTGATTTTGCCATTCTCCACACTGGAGAAGCGGAACTATACTTCAAGTATAAATACATGGACTGCAACTCCAGAAGACGGGTAATGCTGGGTGCTCTGGTGGACATGTCAAGTAAATGTAAATAGATGTTTTTTTAAATGCATTTCCTTTTCCCCTCGCAGCCTAAAGGAAAGCGTGTCATCTACCAGAATGAGCTGACCTACCGGCCAAAAACCAGGAATCATCCAGCAGACTTCACGTATCCCTTCGAGTGTTATTCTCACAGGTATATTAACCTGCCGCCACAAATTTGACATCGATATAAGCTTCTAACTGGAAACCGTTTGCATTTATTTAAATTAGAGACCAGAACAAATGGATTCCAAAGTTCAATAGACCTGGAGTGGGGGTCGCAGAAGGCCATGGGAATCTGATCTTCCACATGGCGCTTCTCAATGGTGAACACCTTTTCATTTGAGGTATTAACCAACAATATCACGTACTTAAACAAAATGCTTACCTGTTTCCCCCAATCTGTTTTTCTAAATAGAGGACCTAAGTGGAGTCTCTAAGACCAACGAGGTTCCGCTGGGCTCCATGATGCCCATTTGGGCTGCGGTGGAACAGAAGTCTCACCAGCCCATGTTGCTACTCATGGACGAGTGTGTGGCAGCAGCCACCCCCGAGCTACATCCCGCCGGGCAGTATTACCCGCTCGTTGGGAACCAGGGGTGAGGTTTATAGACGCGTGTTTTCGTCTTAGCAACGCTCTAAGTACTCACTTGACTTTTAATGTATTCGTGCCCCGCCTTCGCTTGGTGTGAACGCACGGTACGGACTCTATTTTATGTAAAACGAGGTCATGCAGTGTCAGAATTATTTTGTAGCGCCAACTTTGCTAAAATGTGGATCTTCAAAATGTAAGCAATGACTAAGTTGGCTTTATTTCAAGGATCCAATGGATAGACTCATGTCTTATGTTCTGTGAACTTCTTGTTTTGCAGTTGCCTTTTGGCCAGTACGTGGGGAAGCTCAAAATTTCTACCACGGTATCATTCCTCTGCTATGGTCTTGAATCTGCAGACCTTCAAGCTTGCTTTTACAGACGAGGTAGGAAGGATGAACTTGAATAATGATGATCCTTTAATATCAAATGCCTCATAACCATATTGCCAATGATTGCTGTTGAACTTGCCAAAACTTTGTTCCGCTGAAGGGAAGGGTTCCTGTGTTCCTTCACTTTTTGAAGTTCCTCCTTGCTCTTCAAGAGGTCTTGGGATGGCTTGTGATGCTAGTTCTGATTTAAAGCTGTACAAATAATAAATAAACTGGCCTAAGTTTGAACGACTTGCAGCTCCCGCAGGTTTACATCAACTGCAAACTGGTCGCATGGGACCCTGCAGCCCTCAGCGAAGAAAGGAAGGCCTGTAACTATGTGAAGGAAATCAGCAGGTAAGCTGTATTGGGAATCTTGTATTCCCATCAAGGCTGTGGAAACCATCATGACTTGTACACTGTCTCTACCAGCTGGGAGCTCCTAGACGACCCCAGTCAGAGTCACCTCTGCAGCTGCTGTGAATCGTCGTGCAAGTACCGCCACAAAAGAGGAGCGGGTATGTCTGCCAGCTGTAATGTATCCATGACGCCTGTGGTGGTTTGTGTGGCTTCCTTGAACTCATTGTGGCGGTTGTGATTGTTCCATGAAGGCCAATCCCGGGGCATTGCTCAGAATGTTGTGTTGGGGCCACTGCGCTTCGTTAACCCATCTGACAAAGTGGGCCCCAGAAGCACTTCAAGAGCAGACCTCAAATAAGGTCTGTCATTAATATGGATGGTCTACGTTTCTCATATTTTTGTCAATGTGATGTACTGCGACTGGACAATGTCTAATCTCATCTTTCATAGGAATGCCCCGATCAACGTGACAACTGCATTACTGATGAACCCACAACATGGAGGACCAGTAATGTCCTCTGCAATGACCATTTGCTTGTTTAATAAATAATTCTACACAAAAGCCGTCTTGACATGAAATGTTCCTTGGTATCCAGCAGTCCTGTTTTGTAATGGGTCTTTTTAAAAGGTATTCTTTCAGGGATGGTTTGTTGTGCCTATTGCAAATGCATCCAACTGACAAGAACACACCAGTTAACTATCGGATGTCTTTAGAGATGGAAAGATCTTGGCAATGTTTCATCAGGTGCTGATCTGCAATTTAAGTGTGTCCAAACGCTGGACGCTACCAGGAACGCAACTGAACTTAGGTGTTTGCCACTAGGTCAAGTTCATTTAAAGATGTGGTGTGTGGATAATGGCTTGTTTATGGCAGCCTCACCTGGCAGTCGGGACCAGGAATTATTCCCCTGATATAAGAGCTGTTTGTCCTAAAATATATATTATTGGGTGAAAGATGGGTTCTCGATCTAAACTAGGAGCCTATTTAACTGACAAGATAAATCTTGGCAACCCTGCTGATTGTCAAGAGAATTGTCAATTAACTAAAGGTTTTGTTTCATTCACTTGTGATGCAGAGTGCCACTTCAAGCTGCAATAATATCCCATTTCAAATGTCCTACCCTGCATAGAATGCCTATAGCTATTTAGTAAAAATCAACTAGTGGGCTATCACTAATGCTGCGTTTTGATTGGCTGAGCTACTAGTAGGCTATAAGTTAAAGCCTACTAGTAGCGCCCTCATGGGCTATAACTCGGCCCATTCGGGCTCGAGGGATAATTGTTAAATATTCCTTGAAATGTGTGGTACAATGTGCATTTTTACACACTTCATAGATAAATGACACCAGTAGTAGAATAGTGAGGATACATCTCAATGTATAAAAACTTAATTGTCTATTTCCCTGATGCTGCCTGTTTACACACCCAGACTCGTTTAGAGAAACCAGGTGAAAGATATTAGTTTGATTGCTCTGCTGCAGTCAGAACCAAATAAAAGCACTGGGTTCCTAAGCTCACTCACTGGCAACCATGGCATTTCCTTCTAGCAGCGTGGAGCTACTCGTCCTTGTAGCAGCTGCCTTGGTGAACGCAGGTGAAATATTTGATGATAATCTATGGCCAGTTATTTTCTTTCTGTTTTTTATATATATGTGTATGTATATGTCAGTGTGATATAATTTTTAATCTGTTTTGTTGCAATCAAAAAAATCCACTTAATTCTTATTTCTATGATCTCTCTTACAGATATGACAGCGGACTGTGGACCCGATGGTCTCACGCTGGTCTGGACCGAGACCAGATCCCTGATGGACCTCTCTCTCCTGCGTCTCGGCAGCTGTCGACCGACCGCCGTGTCCTTGAGGGAGGCCATGTTCTCTGTTGAGTTCGGGGACTGTAACTTCAGGAGGACGGTGGGTGAGCACTACGTCTGTTTGGGGGTGTTATGCTTACTACATGTGTAAACTTTCAATTTAACTCTGGCATTAATTAAGTCCCATATTTTCTCTTAAGGTGACCAAGGACACCCTGGAGTACAGCAATGATTTAACCTTGGCGTCTCCTCAGAACACACAAACAACTTTCCGTCATCCCGTATCTTGTATCTTCGAGAGGTTACTAGAACTACTTGGAATTGTAGAAGCTATGGTCCTGTGCATTCAATATTCCTCTTTTACATTTTAACTTGAGTGTCTCGAAGACCATTTGGTCTTGAGAATCGATGACGGCCCTTTCACTTCTAATTGCCTGGTTTCTCGTTTTAAAGGGCCATCGACTGGGCCCCTCCCATGTATGACCCGTCCATGCTCCAAACATATGGGCATGGAGATCTTCTGTTCAGTATGGACGTCATGAACGGTCAGTTTCCTGTTTGCGCAGTGTTTCCAACCACTTGGTCTTGAGGGAAGTAAAATCCCTCAACAAAAGGGAACCATGTCCATCCTTGAACACTTGAATAGCCTTTTTGTTTTTTTAGCCTGCTCAGAGGGTCACGGCTTAGGAGCACTCGTACCTCTCTGACCTACTGAAGGCGCCCTTTCTCTTGCATTGTTGTCGTTTGCGCCACTCTACGTTGGACCATCCCTCCATGCTATAATCGCTGACCCCGTTGTTCCAGGCGACGGCTCGGGCCCAGCTCAGTCCCTTGCCTTCAGTCCCGGCTCACTCATCCCAATCAAGGCGACCGTGGGCCAGGACTTCCATCAGCCCTTGCTGCTGCTTCTGGATGAATGTGTCGCCACCAACACGCCGGACCTGCAGCCAGAGAGCGCCGTGCATTCCATCATCTCTAACCACGGGTAGGTGGGGATAACCAAGGGTCATGATCTTTCATTTTAAGCCATCAGTAATTCCTCCTACTTGACGGGACATGTTCCATGTCCTGTCACTCTTCAGGTGTCTTATGGACAGCAAGAGGGCGCGCTCACGATTCGAACCCCGGGTGGTCTCCTCAGAGATCCGCTTGTCCCTGCAGGCCTTTAAGTTTGAAGTTGGTAAAGAGGTAATCCCTTTCATATAAGCATGGGACTGTCTAAATTAGAAAAGTTGGGGTAAAATGAGTCGGTGGTACAACAGGCAAATTACCCTGTCGCTTAGTTATCTAGATTTAGCCACCCTTTTTCTGAAGTGTTGCTTGTGGCCACCCTGTGCTTTATGTCAACAGGTGTACATCCACTGCACACTTGAGGCCTGGGATCCCAGCGCTTTTTTCCCGAATAAGAAGGCCTGCCATATCGTGGGCAACGGGTAAAGACTGCCTTTTACGTTATCATCACATTTAGCTGGCTCTGCTCAAACACTGGCTTATTTCCACAGATGGGAGCTTCTCGATGACCCGTCTATGAGCAGTCTTTGTGAATGTTGTGACACCAGCTGTAGCTCAAGGAAAACCAGGAGCACATCAGGAGGTACAGCTTCATTCAACATGTGGCCAAGGCGGGCTTATGCAATATGCTGACTTTGATTGTTTACAAACAGGTGGAATTAAGCACAGTGCTGTTCTTGGACCCCTGACTATTGTGGACTAGGATGACATAGGTAATTTATAAATACTTTGGTTTGCTTTAGTTGTGTCGCGGGGCTAAAGGTTTGTTCTTTTCTTTCAGGATTGCCTGCCCTAAAACTACATTTGTTTTAATAAAAAGAAAATGACTTTACTTTTCTGCTGTTTGCCTCTTTTTACCAAGTTTGATGTAGATTTTATAAAGAAAAGGTTGGATGGGAGGAAACTACTTGCTTTCTCTAAATGCCCCCCCCTTGTCAGCTGATGGCTAACGTGGTCCACTCAAGGGCATTCAATTTCAGACATTAAACACTCAAGCTGCAAAATAGAGATTCACAGAACTTCACCCAGCCTTCACCTGTTTCGTTCTGATTGATGGCTATTTCATTTTAAATCCTGCAGCATTGAGCCCCAATAAATGAGCCATACCGCCAACTAATTGTATTAACATTTTATGCAATAGTTGGGTGAATACTACATGCAGCGCTCAACTATTGGGTTTTATTCTCTACAAACTTTTCCTTCCTCAATTTTTCACCTAGAGACTCCCTTCAAATTGTAAAAATTTGGAATCGTGCTTTTCAGATTTTTTTTTAAAAATATTTTATACTTAAGATTCTACTTTTAAAATACCTTTTTTAACATGGTGAATGGGAGGACGTCAGTCGTCCTCTGGTACTTCAAACTGTTTTGATGAAATTGAATCAATGTTCAACCGTTTATAATTTCGATATTTAACGCACGCAGGGCAATACATTTGACGTTTCAGATGCAGCATCGCTGAATGCTTTGCACTTTTCATTCAGCGGTCTGTTTCCAACCATTTACATTTTCTTAAATGGTGTGCATGTTTACATTGTTTACTCCATTTAGACTCAAAGTTAAAATCCTTTCACTTGCCATTTAACCCTGTCTTAAACTCTTTATGAAAAACCATTTCAACCTCACTTTGCACTACAGCACTCACCACTTTCTAGTTAAATCTGACATCAGATTCCTGACCAACCTGCTCTTGATGGCTACACAAACGGAAAGCAATACAACTATTTGCTGATTGTTTATGTAAAATCAAATAACCTGTTTCCTTTTGGTCCATGTAACATCAAGTGTTCACCTCGAAACAGACTGCCGGGGAAACAAATCTGCATCCAGAATTGGACAACCAAAGAATTCTCATACCAGATTTTTATGAAATCCAATTTGGCTCTTGTGGATTTTCCATTGGTATAACCTGTCGAGGCTTAACACTGCTATCCATAGGACTTTTAGGTACATCAACGCGTTACCCTCGTGAGTGAATTCTAGAAGAAAATATTGCCTTCCGGTCCAATATTGCTTATTACATTCAAGTCATTGTGTGACTTGACTTAACATGGCAGCAAATGTCTGTAAATGTAACGGCATGCAAAAATAATCCTAGGAATAGTTTGGGACAAAAAAATGGAAGCAAGTCTTCTTTCTAGTGCTTTATTTCAAAGTAAATAAATACCCTTACATTGTTTCAATTATTTCAGCCATGGCAGGCAATGCACTGTCAGGAACAGTATGTAAAGAATAGTGTTGGAGCGTGAGACCAAAGCAATTTAAATCAGCTTTTTCTTGCCAAATTACATTATTTTGCTAGAATTGGAGGGGAACAGATATTCAAAACTTACAAACAAATAACCAATAGTTTCTCAATTTATACTAAATAACATCACTTGCCAACCCACATCTGTATAGATTTTCCAAACCCTTCCCCTGTGACGGTCAAACCATCAGTTCCAAGTCTTAACGAATCAACCAATAAGTGCTGTCCCACTCTGGACCCCCATTGGACCGTATAAGGCCACACCCATAAAAGATCACCTGCCTCCATTCTGCAACATTAATCATATGACCTTATATGGCTGTGGCCCTCCACTCCTTCCCCTCGGTCAGCGCTCGGGGCTGGTGCACAAACACGCTGTAGCGGACACCCTGATTGGCCGCGGCCCGCACAAACCCGCTGTTGGCCGTCATGGTGACAGCCTGCAGCGAGTCGCCAGTTCCAAAGATCATCAGCGAGCGGGTGTTGACCTTGGCGCTGGCGTTGAGGCGCTGCGTCCGCTCGGACGGCTGGTCCGGGACCACCCTCACCCGGGCCAGCAGCTCCTGGGCGCGGGCCTTCTCCCCGGGGCCCCCGAGCGTGTCCAGGATCACCTGGAAGTCGTCCACGGCCGACCGGCACGCGTACAGCTCCTTGCCCTGCATGAAGGCCTTGAGCTCTGGCAGCACCTGGTGCTGGCGCTCCTGGGCCGCCTGCTCCGTCAGGACCTGCTCCCGGAAGGTGAAGTTGCAGTGTCCGTGGCTCAGCGACGACACGTAGCTGATGAGCGTGGTGATGTCCAGGTTGGCCCGCTGGCACGCGTCCACCTTCACCTGGGTGGGGAACGCCAGGCTGGCCACGATAGTGTCTCGATCCACCCGGGTCTGGCTCAGGTCGGCCTCCTCTTCGTCGTCGTCATCGTCGTCTTCCTCATCGCCATAATCCTCTTCCTCATCGGGTTCAGAAGCGGCGTGCATTAGATCCTTCTCTGCTCCGAGCTGCTCTCCATCTTCCTCACCTTCCACGTCGTCTTCCTCGTCGTCGTCCTCCTCCTCCTCCTCGCTGCTCTCCTCCTCCTTCACCGCCGGCACGGCGTTCACCGCCACGATATCCCCGCGCACTGACACGCCCATCTCTCGCAGCAGGTCGGCCATGGGGCTAGACACACCGTTGTAGAAGGCAAAGATAATGTGCGGCTTGCTGTACTGGATGGGCTGCTGCCCGCTGGCGCGCACAAACTCCTCCGCCTGGCTTACGATGCTGCGGTCGCCATACTGGCCCCGTCCCTGCCAGATGTTGTGCAGTGCCTCCGCCTTGCGGCCCACCGCCTTCACCCACGTGTGTCCGCCGTTGGCCACCACGTCCACCACCAGCGACTGCTTCCCGCCTCCGCTGTCCTCGTCATCCTCGTAGCCGAAGACGTGCAGCAGGGAGACCACCTCTTCCAGGCTCTCCGCCGTCTCCACGATGGCCCGCAGGTGGGTGAGGTTGGTGCTGTGTAGGTGGGACTCTTTGACCTGAACCGCACCACTCTTCACCTTGGTGAGGAACTTAAGCTCGGCACGCAGCTTGCTGCATAGCTTGGCCCGGCCCTCCACTGGCTGGGACTGCCGCTGGCACAGCTGCTCCACCCGCCCGAGCAGCTCCTGGGCGATGACGATGCGCTCCTGCAGCATGGACTGCATGGCCATGGTTGGTGCATGCTTTCTAGGGACAAAGACTTATTACTAACGTCCATCGATGTAATAAAACAAAACTAGTCTCAAACGCTAAACATAGTAAAGTTTAGAAACTTGATTGATACAAGATATATGCCAATATGTTTCACTCATCTCCAGCCGGGGATTTTAAAAAAGACATATTTTTTACAGAATAAATCTCAGCTGCTGCATGACATGTTGTCTGCAGTACAGCAGTTTGACACACGGATGTCTCCCTGCTGTGTGCTCTCTAGCTAGCTAGGCAGCCTAGTCACCTGAGCTCTAATGTTAATACAATGGTTCAAAACAGGGTTAGAGCGTCTTGTTTCCTCATTTCCGAGTATATTCTTAATAAACCTCCTAGATTCTAAATTCACTGTGCGTTACCGTTGTTAAATTGAACTTAACATCAGCTATGTTTATAGTTAAGGTTAGCTAGCATCGCCGGTCATGTGTCTATTTTGACGAATAACACTGCAAAATAAACTGTTTTCTTTTTAAAACCACATGCTGACTTCATAAAGCTTTTATTGAAAACAACGTAATGACTTACGGAAGCTGTCAGTCTGTTTAGGATTCGTTGATCAGCCAACAAATGATCTAAACTGATGGCTAGCTTGCACCATCTACGTGTTGTCACAGCTCCCTTCCTCTCTGGAGTTTTGAAGACGCTCGCGCGCTCTGTTATTCTTCTCTGCCGCCTACAGTCAGGCGGAGCAACTGATATATCTACATCGTTGTTTTTTATACATCAATTAATAGCAATAATAATAATACAAATCGTGTTTCTTTAATAAGGAAAAAATATCGTTTGTATCTATCGGTCAATCTGTCTGGTGCGTGTCCAATGCTTTTGACATTGGGGATCAAACCCTGCGCAATGCATTTTTCCTATATTCTGAGTTCTGACGATTGAATGTCATCATCTACTTAACACTTTGGTTTGATTCAGAACCTATTTGAAAATGACTGGTCCGAGATGGCAGAGCAAAACTCAGAACCACCTAAATTATTTGTGTGTTCTTCAAGAAATAAAATAGCAAACATAAGTTATTGGAACCAATCTAATTCCTAGATTGTTTTAGTTCCTCTGTGGTTGATTGATAATAATAATAATAATGTAATATCATGTTTTGATAAAGAGTATAACAATACGATCTGTATTAGCTATCTGTTTCTGGTGCTGTGTAATGATGAAGAGACGATTTTACGTGTGTGTGCGTGTGTGTGTGTGTGTGTGTGGGGGGGGGTATCTTTATAGTTTGTATCTGTCACGGTCTCTCCCACCGGATCCTAGCTGTCATTAGTTTTCTCTCTTGTCTGTTGTCATGTTCTGTTTCATGTAGGCCTACGGGGGCATGGCCTGCTGAATCCCGAACCCAGCCACGGTGATCACCCGCACCTGATCGTCATCACCAACCACGCCCACCTGTATATCTTCCCCAGTCATTCAACCATTCCTCGCCAGATCGTCAGCTATACTTACCTGGTTAAGTTATCCTCCGACCTCTCTAGCCCTTTCTAGTTATTCTTATTCAAGCTTCCATTCATGATCCTGCTGTTTCCCTCCTCAGTCTTCGTTATCACGTCCATCATTCGACTCCCCTCACCTGCCGGAATACCAGTTCCTCCGAACCATCGAGGGTGACTATCTGTTCGGCAATCTACCCGACCCACCAACTCCGGTTCGGATAACCGGGTCAGCGGACTCCGGATCGCCACAAACATTCCCCTCTGTTCTGTGTAGCAATAAACTGTTTAATTGCTACCAACCTCGTCCTGTCGTCATTTGTGCCGTGCGTTTGGGTTCACCCCGCCTTGAGCCGTAACAGTATAAAGTTAATCTATTTGGTGTGTTTGTCTATATGGTGTATACCTATGGTGTGTGTGCGTGTATATATGGTTTGTATCTATCGTGTGTGTGTGTGTGTGTGCATGTGGTCTATATGTTGTGTGTATCAATATTGTATGTGTGTATCTGTGGTGTGTGTGCGTGCATATGGTGTGAATCTACATTGTGTGTGTGTGTGTGTGTGTGTGTGTGTGTGTGTGTGTGTGTGTGTGGTGTGTGTGTTAGGCGATGACTCCAGTTTAACCAGTGAATGAGTCTCTCTGGTCTCTTTGATGAAAGCTTGCTCCTCCTCACTCCTCAAAGGCCCGTTCAGGATGCTGCCAAGTTACGGTTGCAATGGAGACGGTATCGTGCAGAGCGCTCAGAGAGCAGATGTTCTCGTGTGGTAACATCGCCCTCTGCTGTCCACATCCGCTCACTACACACACGGGGACGCAAGATCCTTTTCACCAACTTGACATCAAACATAGTAGTAACACACACTAACCCACGCGCACACAGTAAGGTGAATTGAATAAATACTTTTTTCGTTTTTTCGTTCAAAGTATAAATCTAAATCAGTCAAATCAGACTCATCCCTTTAATTAAAATGAGGGAGGTCATGTAAGATCAAACACAGAGCTGAAATAGCCTCTCACTGTTACCAAGGCCAGACCAGAGGGCGCCGAACCTACGTTGAGTTTTACTAAATAG
>OOFH01071993.1:0-17760 GCA_900323355.1 Merlangius merlangus | reverse complement strand
GCCACCCCACCCCCAGCCCGTACACATCCCCACCCACTCCAACAGTCAAGGGGTAAGATGGAGTGTGTGTGTGTGTGTGTGTGTGTGTGTGTGTGTGTGTGTGTGTCTCTCCCTCTCCAGTGTCTGAGCACATTTAAACACATTTAATTATCCCCTTAGGCCTTTTAAGTCGCAGGTATAAACCCATTAACCCCTATTATTTTTATGGAAGACTTTATAGACTACATTCTTGTATTTCCCAGCCATGCCTGGTAGTTCTGGTAGCTCTGGTAGTTCTGGTAGCTCTGGTAGCTCTGGTAGTTTTGGTAGCTCTGGTAGCTCTGGTAGCTCTGGTAGCTCTGGTAGCTCTGGTAGCTCTGGTAGCTCTGGTAGCTCTGGTAGCTCTGGTAGCTCTGGTAGCTCTGGTAGCTCTGGTAGCTCTGGTAGCTCTGGTAGCTCTGGTAGCTCTGGTTGCCTAGCTCTCTTCACGTACATGGCTTCTGTCTTTTGTGTGGGCAGTTAATTTTAGGTTGAATATGAAGTTGTATTATAAGATGTAGCTGTGATGTAGGAGCTATGGACTGTTTGGTATTCCCATAACTTAGCCAAAAGGAAAAACGCATACCAGTTTTTGCGTACATATTATACCAAGCTTATCAGATGCTTCTTTTAAAGTCGCAAAAAATTGTGTCGCGAAATTGTGGCCAGCTGCACATTACAGTGGTTTAACTAAGTACTACTTCAAATGCATATGGTTACGTAAGTCAACCATATGGCAAAGCATCATCTGACATGGCCTGGCCAATAACTAGTGGCAGTGTTATTGGCTCCTTGATACCAAGAGGTCTCCCTTTACCAGCGACTCTACCACCTAATAATTGTTGTTCTCCAAAGCAGAGCACATATTTCTAATAAATCTCTTTTGAATTAAGTCACAAATTGGATTCTCCCTCCCCATTCTTGAATCAACCTCTTAAATCAACCAAATAATCTTTTGCCATTTTGCTTGCGGGTCAAAGGAGCTCATTCTATCTTCGGACAAAGATTTTATTGCACTTGAAATGTATCATGGCTGTAGATCAACTATTAATTTAGAGTAGTTTTAGTATCAGCTCATTTGCCACAGCTGCCTTCACTGCTGTAGGAGATGATGTGAATCCCATTTAATTGAATGAAGCCTGCCTCACTGTTGATCTTAATCTATATATTGAATATATATGGAACATGTCTAAAACCAGATCTTATTCATGCTTAATGTTTCCTTTATGCTATTTTCTAGTTAGAAAGCATTGCGCTAAATACTAGATGCAATGAAACATCTTTTTACGCTTTTAATTTTACAGTGTTTTCCTCAATATAACGTGTATTTTGGTTCATTTTATTTTTCACCTGATCACTGTCTCAGTTTAATCCACTCACTACTAAAGCTGAAAGTCATTTACAATGATCGCATTTTGGTATTCATATAGAGTTAGACCTTCTCAACGTTTCGTATGTAACAGTCCCATATTTGCTGGCTTACTCTTTTATTGCTGTGCTTGTTCAGTGGTACACGCACTCACACACAACATGACCACACACCAACAAACACGCACACACACATAGTCAGTGTGCCCTTGCTCTGCCTCATATTACCACGGTAACGGCCTCCAGCCTCTGGCTGTCCTTTAAGCCACAACACACACAAAAACAAATCTATGTATTCCATTTTATTTATTTCATTTTTTTATTTGTTTCTTTACCCCAGGTTTTGTGTTTTGGTTCTGTTTTTCTCCTATGTTGTTGGAAAAGTTTGTCAAGAATCATCAAAATCCAAAACAAATTCCTACCGTTGAGCAATTTTGTTCACACACTCCAACCTGCCACATAGATGTACCTAAAGATATCCATTTGACGTGTTAGTGGTGTTACCCGAGCAAGGCCATCTCATAAAGGAGTGGCCAACATCCTCCCCCCCCACCATCCTCCTTTGTAGAAATAAGAGACTGAAGGCACTGTGCAAGCTCTGCTTACGCCAAATTTCCTTCCATCCAATCAGGCGATCGTTGAGAGCGGACGGACAAGTCGGGCTGTTTATGAGGAGGCTACAGGAAGGGAGGAGGGAGAATGTCGGCCTCTCCGCCTATTATAAGCCTTTCCATCGTCTTGCGTACTCGCTGCACATCAAAGAGGAGGTTGGTGTGGCTCAGGAGAGTGACCCCGAGTCACCTCCCAGCCACAACCACCGCTCTAGGAGCCCCGCGCTCGCGGGCGATCGCTCGGCGCCAACGCTCCACTCTAACACTCATTTCGGAGCCCTGCTCAAACTGCGGACCAGCCGGCCGTCCAGCGAGCACCTTAAAGACCTGCCCCGGCTGCTGGAGGCCACCGGGCTGTGGCCCAGGTCGCTGGGCGCCGCTAGAGAGCCCCTTCTGCAGGACGCCTTCAGGGAGCCGGGCCTCGCCGCCTCCCATTTGTCCTCCTTCGACCTCAAGATTCCTCAGGTGCGCGGCCTGTCGACGGGCAAAGAGCCGCCGTGGTGTTCCCTGGAGAACGGCCTGGGAAAGGCTCTCGCCTCGGAGCCGCTCTGTAAAGACCGCAGCGGGGTCCGTCCTCTCCCAGGGGCGGAGAAGGACTACTGGCACTACGAAGCCCACCAGCAGGGCGGAGGGGGGGGCTGTGGCGCACTGGACTCTGAGTCAGACCTCAGCTCCAAGCAGCCCAGGAAGAAGAGGGGGCGCTACCGGCAGTACAACACGGAGCTGCTGGAGGAGGCCATCGTGGTGGTGATGGGCGGGAAGATGAGCGTGTCCAAAGCCCAGTCGGTCTACGGCATCCCCCACAGCACCCTGGAGTACAAGGTCAAGGAGCGCCTGGGCACGCTGAAGCATCCCCCCAAGAAGAAGCTGAGGCTGATGAGCCAGGCGGAGGATGCCCTGGAGTCCCCCGAGGGCAGAGGGGAGTCCCCCGAGGGCAGAGGGGAGTCCCCCGAGGGCCGAGGGGACCCCCAGGAGTCCCCCGAGGGCAAAGGGGACCCCCAGGACTCCCGGGACGCTGCCTTCCAGCAGGACTGTCCTTCCACCGAGGATGGGACTCCGTTTTGCAATTCAGGGCTCACTCCAGATGAGTATAGTACCATGAAACCAAAATGTTCTGATGATGATGGTGTTGACGATGAGTTGTTGTAAAAAAAGAAGTATGATTCGTCAATATTCGTCAAACAGTGGCAAACTTGGCTTTTTAAATGATGGCTTTCAGTCTGGCAAAGACACGCATAACCGTTACCTCCTGTCCCCAATAATTAATATTGTTTAATACCACTGTTGGTATTCGTTGTTCTAGCAATTCAAAGCTGAGACTAGCCGAAGCATTTTAACACGTGGCAGTAATACTGCATTTTTATAAAAACTAAATGAACCAAGGTAATGACTGACATGATCTGAAACCGCCTTTCTGGGCCGGTGGCGCCCCTTGCTGCCCTCTTTTAGTACTTATTTTTTGTTTTCTATTTAACTTTAGAGATTGGACACTTTAATCCTTTACCACTTTAATTAATGTTAAGCACTGTAAAATAACATTTGAGATCTAATTGATACACGCTTCCATTTCCAACATGCTTGCTGAACCGGGCCATTTAACTCATTTGTCACTGTTTTGCAAATGTTCAACGGAACACGATCACATCAGAGTGGTACAAAAAGAGATTCTCATGGTTCAGCACCTCTCTTTAAAAGAGAATTATTCCAGGTTTTTTAATATTTTATTTGTGGTCCATTCTGTTCAAAAGATGTTCACCTCCCTTTGTTTGTTGCAAACAACAATAAGACATGTCAAACATCAGCATATTTACACCCAGATATGTGATGCACTTCTGCCACATCACAGCTTCACCCACCTCAGGATATACTTCGTGTTAAATGACTGATCAGGAAAGTATAAAGGAACGATTTTTAATAAGCACACAAGATTACCTCACTCAAAAGTTATACTTGCGCATTTCAGTGCCTCATATATCGCGTTTGCTCATCTCTTTAAAAAACAAAAGGGGATAAATACCACACTTAAAATCCTTTTTAAGATATAATGCGAAATGTCTAAATTTCGGACAGTCGTGCTCACCTTACTATCGTGTAAACTTCACAAGCTACCTTAACCAGTATCAACAGCATTTTTTTAGTACCCGTATGAGCCTTTTCGACATTTGATTCCAGGTTTCAACTTTATAATATTCAAACTTGGTACTAATGTCTCTGGGATTTTATTATTATTTTTTTTTATTTAATTTAATGTTTCTGTGTTGTAACTTTTTTTTCTATACACACTGTTTGAATAGTAGCAGTTATACATTGACTCTATTTCTCTGTTTATGGCGGTAATAATTACACACACACCTACTTCAAGACAAATTTTCATCTGCTAGGTCTCCATTTTAATATAGGCGCTTCTGGTGACAAAGGGAACGCAATAATACTTTGCTCATCTGTACGGACATTGACTTAAAGGCAGCGATGCAGAACTGCATTGGCTTTTCCACCAATGCATTACTAAAGCGCCTTTCCTCAACATGTGATGAGTTTGGTACAAAACCTGCTATGTTTCAACAGTTATACCTCAGGACACTCCAGTGCTTTGGGATCAAGTACACACAACCTCCTATTATTTAATTATTTTTGAATGTTATATTTATATGTACTTATTTAATTATATTTTAACATTTTCAGTGCAGACACTTTATTATTATTATTTATTATTTGATCTACTGGCAGTAAATGAAACTGGAAACTTTTTTTTAAATGCATTCACTTTGAATGCATAAATAAGACCTTTTACAGGTTTTGTAGGAACAGCTCTTAACCATGTATCTCAGTATCTAGTTTATTCAGAGTAATTACTGAAAAAGCCTAGATTGTTAACACAAATTTTAAAAGCTAGTGAAAATCTACCGAATTGTATCAGGGACATGTGCACTTAGGGTAATACCACAGGATCAACCGAACCAACTTTTATACATACCTTCTCGTTGTGGCTCTAAGGATTCTGTATATAAAATATAGAAACAACTCTCAGATGAAATAAGATGTGGACTACTTTGAAACTAAGTTTATTCGCATTATCATTTCAGTGGTGGTCACGGTTGAATATTTGTCCTTATTAGTTATAAGTTAGGTTAAGGACATCTGACATGACTTACTTATTATCGCTATGTTAAACATATGGTAGTGCAAATGTTTAAATTAACTTTCATCTCAATTTATAAAATGTAAAAAAAAAAAAAAAAAGTCAGAGTAAGTTAAATAGCTGAATGGGTTATTCTTGCTATGACAATCACCCAGCATTGCTTTTGTCATGTGCATGTATATAAAATATCCAAAAGCTACCTTTGAATTTTTTTTCCAAATTGCCATCTGTATAGCGCTTAAAACCCGGTAACATGCTCCCCTTATTAATGTCCATTGTAGCACGATCTAATCGATTTACTACCTCATCACAAAATATTTTATGATCGCTTTCAATCGTAGCTTCTCCATGCCTATTCCATTAAAGCAACACGCAGGATCTCGGAAAAGAAATCGCTCTCTCGGTGTGAATCAGGACGACACCTTAAATATTTTGGATGAGCAGAGTTAATCACTGCTAGTTTAGTGATGCAAGGTCACAAAAGGCTCGCCTCACAAAGCTAACACAGTGGGAGCCTGACTTTAACCAAAGGGTACAATCATATGTACATACTTTAGAGGTATCCTAAAAGTTGACTCGCCCAGCGGGACATTTATGTATTTATTTCTACCTTTATATTTTTGTGTGTTTTTGAAGTCTGTGCAACTAGTGTATATAACAAATATGTAGTGATTTGAAGTGATTAAGGGGTAAGTTAATTTATATTAAGTATCAACTATAATTTTATTACATTTTTCGAATGGATCTAACCGGTTTGGAATTCATCTTGCACAGTATATAATAATGGATCTAAATGGCTATAGGCGTGTATAAAAAAAGGAGGTTTTATTAAACTGGAACACACACACATAAAGCTCTCTATGATGGAGACAGAAAATAACATATTTTGAAAATTGACATTTGATTGATTATAGATCATTTCTGTGTTGACACGTTTATCTTGAATCGCCTATTATGTTTGAACTTTTAAAAGATCCAAGTCGCAAAGGAAGATCATGACTGATCATGCTTGTCAGTATAGACATCTGAAGTCTTAAATTTGCATTCATATTAACGTGTGGAATGAAATGAGTTGTATTTTGCATGACTAGTTAAATATGGACTTAAGCAAATGTATAATTAGATGGATTGTGTAAATGGAAACTTCTTTAACAAAAATCCTAATTTCAACAATGGAGTAATGTCAAGTAGACAATGTGCATCCTGGATTTGTGAAAAGCATTTTATGGTTAATGTAAATAACCCATAATGTTTTAATCTATACTGTAAAGTACACTGGCGGTCTACCTTTCATTGTAAAATAGCGTATGTGCAATGTCTCTTGCTCATGATATCCGAAATGTCAGTTTGCTTATTGACTTGTCTGTTATAGCGACCGCATCGTGTTTTAATGTTGAGTGAGACAGAAGAATCCTCAGTGACGACGCTCATGTCACTATCTATTCAGGTACTTAACTGACTTTAACCCAACCAGCAGGGATGTGGAGTTCCTGAACATGCCAAATGGTCAGGTTATAGCTGCAGCAAATGTTATTTTTAAATCTAACAAATATCAAATATTTTTATCCATTTTAAAGGTTACTATTTCAGATATTATGGCTTGCTGTACACGTTCTGATTGTTTCTGCTGGTGGCTAACACTATCCTACATCTATCCATTGTTTCATTGTTATTTTTGTATATTGTTATACACTGAATGTCAATGCTCACTTAATTTAGATGGGATGTTTTTTTTCAATAGTTTTTATTCTTCTTCAAAGTTGTACGGTTAACAGTGCCTCAAAAGAAAAATGTATAACTTAGGTTCTACTAAACACTACAACATAATGTAAAAACGGTATGTTTTACTGTATGCAATGTCATTGCATACAGTTGCATCATTGCATTATAAAAAAAAAGAAGTTAAGATTGAAAAAGGCTTCAGATTTAATTATCCTATTGGTAAACCCAAATGTGGCGTATACTTTTCCCCCTATTTTCTTTAGATAAATTAAAAATTGAAACGTCAATATGACATTTGCATGTTTTTTTCAATGAACATGACATTTTGCTCATGAGGAACCACAAAATCCCAAATGTTTTACTTTCAAACTGCTTTGCTCTGCCTCACTATCAGGAAAGACGATTTGTTGTCACAGCGTTCTATTCTCAACTGAAATGTTTTTGGTTGAGTCTACATCAGATCTTTATGTTCTGGGTGTTGAGGTGGTTTGTAAGGCTCGTGGTCCGATTATGTAATACATTTCACCAGATATTTTATACTGTTTGATTATGAAAGCAATGCTTATTCTTGTTTTAAAATGATTTTATTTCTGATATGTCTACATGAGGTACCATCAATTAATGTATTGTGCATGTGTAGAATTGTATTGACGTACACTGTAAGGAACCAAGCCCACATTGAAGGTAAAAAATAAGAAATTAATTGTAACTATAATTGGTCAAATGCACTGGATGAAAGTTTTACTTTATGAAATCACTTATTCTTCTAATAAATAACTGAGAACACTTATGGCTACCTGTTGTGTTTATTGTTTGTAGTTGTGATAAATAAGATGTGATGCGCTTCCTAGGTAAAGATAATTATACCTTCCTACTTTTCCTCCTTTGGAAATATTGTATTATTTGCCAGATGTATTGTTGCTCAAGATTTGTGTTGGCACCCAATTCACAGTATTTTCTCATTTTGTTTTTTTTCAGTGAGTCTTCTGAAATACAGATTTCAAAGGTGAAGGAGCTGCAGTCCACATCAACGCTGGAGCAGTTCATGGCCAAACTCTGCCTTCACCATCAACAGCAGATAGTGGACGCCCTGGGCTTTCTCCAGACTGAAGTCAAGGCATTGGCATCACAAGCTCCTTGCAATAACTCGGAGAAGCAGGAAAACGCTCCTTCCGTCATGACATCAAGCCTTGGCACCTGTGAGAAATCTAGCTCAGAACTAAGGCTTCCTAATGCATCCACTCATGATGCAAAAGGTATGTCTCTAGTTATTTCTGGTACTCCAACAACATCAACAAGTAAGGAAGTTCCAGGGGAAGTGCTATCGCTAAAATCCATAAACCCCGACCCACCATTAGATCTTCACGCATTGGGTTTGAGAATTTCCACACCTCTAGTCAATTCCACTCAAAATACAGTGGACTCTGAAAACAACCGGGATCATGTTCCTCTCAAAATGAAGATAATGAAGACCAACAAACTTGCAGATGGGAAGAAGTTATCATGTGTGCTCACCACTTCTCTTCTAACACAGACCGACGCTGTTGCAGACAGGCAGGCTAATTCCGGCTGCAAACCCTCCAACAAATCAGTCTCTCAGAGTGCTAGACTCAGCTCCCCTGTGAAGAGGCACAGCCAGCCTGCTCACCTGAACAGAGATGGGCAGCAGGACTCTCTTGGAAAAACCAAAGATACATCGTCCAAATTATTTTCCCCTCATAAAACCTCAAATATACATCACACGCCAGACACCCCTCGGACTGCCAGAAAGACTATCCGGGACTCCCCTGACCACAGGCAGAGGAACTCCAGTTCTAGGGTTGTAATAGACCCAGATCTCGGACATTGTGACATTGTGTATATCAACAAACCGATTACAGAGTGTTTGAGGGAACAGCATGGACACTTACCACCAAGGCGCAATGCAAGAAAAAGCACCAGGGGGCACATGTATGTGGAGGAAATGTGGGAGCTTAAAACGGTCCGCACTTTGGCTGGACGTAATGGAAGGAGAAGCTGTCCTAACCCAATGCCCGAGATCATCACGTCGGTGACCCCGAAGCAGGCGCTCGCCAAGCCGGATGGCGTACCGCCCGTAGATATGATCTTTGTCAGAAGTGGGGGGGAAACTTGTCAACAAATGCCCACTGAGCAGTCTAACGTGAGGGAGATGCCAGAGACGGGAGATACAGAGGTAGGGGCAACTCAATTGGATCTTGTAGTTGAAACCAGTCAGACGGATCAGAGAGAAATAAACGAACCGGCAGCTTCTCAATCTCCTTTGACTGCATCAACAGGGAATGGCGATAAGGAAGCTGCCGATGTAGTACAAGAGGCAACTGCAAATTCAATGCATGCCACAGAAAGTGACCACTCAAAAGAAAAGACCCTCCCAAAAGAAAGTCAACTTCCAGAAGAGAGTGACCTTCCAGAAGAAGGTGACCATGAAGAATTTGACTTACCTGAAGACATTGACTTAGCCGAAGTTCAAATGCTACCTAAACCAGTTGAAGAACTACAGGTGGTGAATGAGGTCTTAAATAAATCGACTGAACAACAAATACCAGAATGCACAATGGGTGATGACGCAGAGCCAATACTTTCAGAAAGCATTTTGTCAGAGCAGCAACAAATTGACACTTTGCCATCAGTAGCTGAAGCCGATGAGGAAGAGGTCAAGGAGAGTAGTGGGAACATAGAGGGTGAGCAAACTCTGGAGCCAAAGCTAGAGGCACCAAAACTTTCAGACAATTTAGTTGCAGGACTTAATTCTACAGCTGCTCCTGCAGAGAAAATCACCAAGGAGCAGCAGAGAAAGGTAATTGCACAGATTAAAAGTGATGTAAAACATTCGGCATTAGGGGAGGAAGATGAGGAATATGATGTTTCCACAAAGTCACTACAGTCGCTGTTGAAAGAATTGCCCCCTTGGCGCAGAAAAAAAGGGACTGTGATTCCTCTGCCAAAAAGGGTAAAAGAAACTCAGGGTGTTATTGTAGGCTATGTAAATGGACGGCCCATAGCGGCTTCTGATAGAAGTTTGCGACGGAGATCAAGTTCTGCTTCGCCAACACCTACCAAAGCCACGGAAACACCAAGTCCTTCCGTTTCAGAACACAGTCCTCGAGCTAAACATATTCCAGAGACTATCGCAGTTATAACTTCGGAGAATAGCTCTGTCGTTCCACAAGACACAGAACAAGTTTCTGCAGTTCCGCTGACCCCAGTTAAACGTTATAAACGGCTTTCAAAGTTTGCCATAAAACGGCGCAAGAGGAGATCAAAGGCCAAGGTCGAGCATGAACAACAACAAACCGACGTTCCGGTTGGCCCTGAAAATGCTCCTGACCATCTTGCTGATGAACCCGTTGGTATCCCTGAAGACACTCCATCTCAACTGCCTCTCTGCTCAGCAAATCAGCAACCTGAACCGACTGAATCGCCGATCACTCAAAGTGCTGTAACGTCTTCCTCGCCAACCCCAAGCTCTCCTGATTCTATTCGATCTGCAGATGTTGTCCAACCTCTCCCTGATCTCCCTGACACCTCTGCTTCATCTCCTTCGGTTGTGTCTCCTCCTTCACCCATCGGCTCTGCCCTCCCTGTATCTTCTGAACAATCCCAACCGTGTACTGATTCTGAAAGTCCTGTTGAATTGAGTATTGCTTGTGGTGACTCAGCTGCAACAAGTGCTGAGGAAATTCAAGAAACAACGATTGAAAATGTGTTACTGACCAAACAGAAGGAACCTAGATCTGAGGAGGTTGTAGATGGTAAGGCTGAGAAACAAAATGTTTGCCATCTGGTCTCCAGTCTATTAGAAAGTCAGAGTGGCATTAGCGAGGACCTTCAAATGCAGACTATACCCTTGGCAATTGAGAAGACTTTACAAAAAGATGAAGTGGGTGAATGGGAGGAAAAGCCTAACGGATGTTTGTTAGTGGATGAACCCTCCCCTGAGGATTCCAACACCCCCTCAGTGGTAGAGAAGCCAGCAAGGATGCCGTTAAGAAATGAGAGTAGTAAGGCTGAAACGTCCAACCAGTCTTCAAGTCCACAGCCAGCTGAAGACCGGAAACTAGCTTTAAGATCGCAAAAAACGGCCACAGCTTCCACCAGTGCTATTGGCGTGGGAGGAAGACAAAAACAAAGGGCATCTCCTATTAGAAGGAAGTCAATGATGATGTCAGGTAGCTTGCTGCAGCCAGGCCCAGAAACACCTTTTGTTTTGCAACCTCGCGACCCCCCTAAACAAGCTGTCCACAAACTCTTTGAGACTCTTAATGGGGAAGATAACCATCACATAATTAACAACTTGAATATCAAGTTTGACCGGATGCAGAAAGGATGGATCCAAATGGACAAGGAGGGACAGCCAGCAACAAAATATAGAAATAGGTCAGACAGACAGGCAGCTATATGGAAAAGTAAACGTAGGACAAGAAAACCAAAATCTTCTGAGCAGCATAAATACTCACCGGTACAGATGCTTTTCATGAAAAACTTTAATCTTACCAGTATTTGTCAATGGTACCTTGAGTCAACAGAGACCAAGTCTCTCGTCATCATTAAAAAGATTAATACACGTCTTCCATCTGAAACCCAGCTCTGCTTCCACAGTTCCTGCACAAGTTCCACCCAAGGAGTGTTCCCAAGCCTGCAGGCGGAGCGTCTTAAGAAACATCTGAAGAAGTTTGCCATTGCCTCCCCGATAAAGAACAATGCCAAGGGCCAAAAACTCATTGCCAAGGCCCTGGAGCAAGAGTCAATCCGAGCAAAAGATAGGAAAGAACTACCCACTGCAAACCAGGCTCTAACTAGGCCATTCTCCACATCTGCCAAAGTGCAGGTGCAGATAGCTGAACCCCATAAAGTTTCAGGTAAATCCAAGAACCCAACTAGTGCAAGGATTTTGCGAAAATATTCTAATATCAGGGAGAAAATGCAGGTACAGCAAACGAGTATTGGGCTAAAAGAGGCAACCAAAAGCTTAAAATGCAGTACATTGAAACTGTTGACCCCATCACAATCTGACCCCCAGCCTGATCTTAAATCACCTCTTAAGAAACACAAATTGACCCTGCCTGAAGCTGCTCAAACAAGAGTGTATAAGCCAACCGCTAGTAATGCCAAGGCAATTCCTGGTAGGAGATCTACTGAAAAGCCCAGTTCCACAGAAAGAACCGCCAAGAATGCGACCAGCAGTAGAACACCAAGGGATCCGGCAAAAGAAACCGTTTCACCACAAAGATGTTCTCAAAGACTAGGAAGCCCTAAAACATTAAAAAACCTGACTGAAACGTCTACAAGCAAAGTTAACTCGAACAAAAACCAGGTAGAAACAAAGAAAAAAGATGTGGAAAAGTCTCCTTTGGCTAAGCAAAGTAGTTCAAAATCCCAGACAAAGGAGCCTGCACCAAAAGGTGTTTCAGAAGGTGAAACTGTTGAGGCTGTGGTCGAAACTCCACAGCAAATGGACTTGAAGCCTCCAGTCTCCCCTGATCAGGTCTTGACAAGGTCCCAGAGAAAGATGGATGCTATAAACGTGAGCCCCGCTTTGGATAATCCATCAAAATCAAGGAAAGGTCGTCCGCCTGCATCTGTTTCCAAGAATAATACAGATGCCGTGGTTACCAGGAGAGGCACTCTAAAATCGGTGGGTAAAAAAGGTCTTGTGACTTCACCATCACGCAGTGTAAGAAAAGCCACAAAAAGATCCTCCGAAACTTTGGAGACTCCTGTGAAGCGCACAAGGATGTCCGCTAAAATAAAAGACTGTACCCCCTAACCCGTTCATCCACCAAAAAGTATCTGCTATTTTGTGTAATATAATCCAACTGGTAAGAATACACACGTTTCAGAAGAAGGAAATCCAGATATATTAAGATATTTCAGGGTGAAAGTGTAACTGTATATATTTGAGGATTCCAGGGTTTGACTTTGGTTTTTCAACACTCGTGTGGCTGGAGAACCCCCCCCCCTCCCCCGTTTTTAGCAAGCTGGTGTAGACAAAGCTTCCAGGTCTGTTATTAAGGTTGAGAAAGGTGCTGGACTATGGTATGTCCGTGGGTTTGTGTTCACTAGGTGTGTTCACAGTGCATCAGATACATGTTTCAACTCAAAATACTTTTGCAGTTAAGTTTCACTAACCTGGCCTCCCTGGCCTGTCCTGTAATCAGAGCTTCGTGAATATGTGACTTTTGTGGTCAGGTGCCTTATTTATAAAAACAAAACCTTGTTTGTGATTGAATTTTTTGCTGTGAAAACTTGTTTTTTGGACGATTGCACAGTGTCCCGTTGTTGGAGAGGGGGTTGAGTCATGAGTAAGATTCCTTTAATTTGTGCATAGTTGCTTTTCTACGCCTGCATAGTGTACAGTATACGCCTCCTCATGCATAATGTGTAATTTAATTTGTCCATTGAAGCATTGGGATTTATACGATCATTTTTTGTGTGTTTTTATTAAGGTTCTCATGTCCCCCAAAGCATTAACATCATTCTTCTTATTGTGACTTGTAGATTATGAAGCAGACACAGATCTGGTAAACATCGAAGCAGGCTGGCCTCTAAGCAGGCATTCTCTCTAACTTAATTTAAGTTTGCTTATTGATAAATGTACATTTGGTTATGCTTTTTGGGCTTTTTTAAAATGGTGTGTATGGTTGATTTTAATTATCCATTCTTTTCATACTACCATCCTCATCGGAGGATGTTATAAAATCATCTTCCCATCTAGGAAAGAGAGTTCTCAGAACTTTTTGTTGAGTCTTGTTTTTGTTGAACGAAACCCCTGAAAGATTATACATGTACATTACAGTCACAATGGCTGATCATCTGGTCTTTTGGACAGTGGATAATTCACTATTGGTTTGGATAATTCTATAGAAAATGTGTACTGCATGTCAAAATCAGAGCAGATACTCATAATATTGGATGGCCTTTTTGGTTCTGAAGTTCAACCGATACTTGGTTATGTTTCTCTCCCTGCACTGTGTCCATGAATCACCATCATTGTGGACATATATTTTTCTGCGTGTGATCATGGCACAGTCCTCAATCATACAACCCAGTATGCCTCAATACTTTTGACTTTTAAAAAAAAAATCGTGCTGACTTGCTGGCAGATGTCTCATACTGTGAAGTTTCTGTACTTCTGCAATAGTCATTTACATTGGTGTATGATCAGAGGAAAAAAATGACACAACTTTTTAGCACAGTGTTATTTTTATTACGGTCATTTCTTGGAGGAAGTAAGCATTTGTAAATGTAGAACCTTTAATTCTTGTTTTTGTTTTATTGTTATTTAAGTAACACTGATCTAGGCAGATGCATCCCGTAGATTCCCCAACAGTCAACCAAATAGATAACTTGAACATGTTTTATTCTTTACGGCTGTTATTTATAGATCTGGATTTTGTATATATCAGAAAGAAATGGCAATGCTTTATTTGTGGTTACACCAAGAATGATACATATTTTATGTTAAAACTGTATTTTTGCTGGATTTCATATAAAGATTTTGAATTTTTATGTTTTGGTTTTTTTTTTCATGTGACTGCTGTGTGGAGGTTGACAATGATGGTGCTCATTGATGAGAGGATATTGGTATGCAAAGACCTAAAGTTCTATTTGAAATTAAACTGCATGGTAAAAGACATGTGTGACAAACCTTGGCTTTTTCCAAACAAGATGGTACTACTCGTCTTGTTAAAAATAAGAATGAGGATGCTAATTATCTCCAGGGATTTACTGCCGTTGTTAACATTATATTGTATGTTGCATTGATATCTACTAAATGGAAAGACCAAGATTGGCTAACCATGTCGGCACTCCAGTACCCAACCGGTAACTAGGACAATCTCATTTATCAGCGCAATGAGTTCATCGCAATCAGCACAGTGGTTAGAGAGCTGGGGAAAGGTATTCCTTTTTAGATGTTTCCAGATTTGTAGTTGATTGCTCACTGCCTTGGCTGCAGATTAATGTTAAAAAATACGTTCCCCTAATGAACTTGTGTTGTAAAAATACAATTCCTCCCTTCTGACTTGGAAGAAAGGGCAGAAACTTTTGAGGGATTTACTCCCAACCGTATAAAGTGAAGTATTGTAGCATGTCTCTGGTGAGCAGGTGACCCAGAAAGATAAAGCTGTTTGGGAAAGGAGGAATACGTGCGTAACCTAAATACATATGTTGTATAAGACAACACGAGTTGGGATGCCCTACAAAGGCTTAATGTGAAAACAGCTTAAAGAGGCACACAAATATTTAACTTCGAGATTTATATACGTATATATTTTCACATCTTTAGCACAACCGGATTCAGCTTTGGTGATCTTTCTTTTGAATTCACAAAATACCAATTGACTAGACGCAGCTTGATGTGGCTAAACGACCTTCAACTAAGTAAAAGTGGGCTGAAATCTATACCAGTTTACTATGAGTTTTATAATATTAAAGGCAAGAAATGTATATATATATATTCAGGAGTCGGATGTATCCTAGGTGATGGGCAAAAAATGCAGAGTACAAAAAGAAAAGCATCTTATTAAAACGTAGACAACCCCCAGATTTTTTTTCACACATTTAGAATTTTAGATTTATTTATTTGATGTAGATGTAAATGAGATTTTATTTAAAAAAATAATGATTATTAAAGTTTATTTTAGATACATTTTAAATTGAAATAGGTTTATTAAGATCATTTAAATTTTTTTTTTGGGATAAATATGTTATCTGTCTGACGGTGGCATTGGATAACAACCCTAATGACTTCTGTTTGCTGCAATTCTAAATTATTGTAATTGATTCAGTACTTTAGATTAAGATACTTGTTAAGCAATGAAGTTGTTGTAGGACTACTCCACACCCAACGTACACAAAACAATTCATGAGGCAAATGACAACGCATTTAAAAGCACACACATTAAAGTTTAATGAATGAAAAGAGTGGGGATTTGGTAAACATTTGTTGGTGGCACTACATACATTCAGCATTATTGGGAGTTTTTCAGTTCAATTCCACCATTATACAAAAAAACACTTGATCTGCAGGGTGGCGCCCAACCAGATAACATATCTTCGATTTCGCACCAGTTCAATACAACAGATACATTGTGCCTTTCTTTTTTATTATCATTGACAAATACATTTCCCTAAGATGGAAGATATAAACTTGGAGCTTCCGGTCGCCTGACCTGAAAACTGAATTACATCTCAACATAGCACAAGTACCACTAAGATGACCGCCGACAGTGGACACATTTCTACTCCCACCAGCAGACCTCAGTGTAACAGGAAGAGTAGGGGTGGGGGGAAGAGACACAAAGGATGAAGCCACGCCCAACACAACGTGGACCTTCTCCCTTTGAAGACGTACACAATCTGAGGACGACAGTGACTGCTCAACCAGTATCCTTCACTAGATCTCTGAAGCTAGGCCTATTGTACACCACCGGCGTCACATAATAACCTAGTGTAAAAGCAAGCAGACGTTTTGGAAGAGGTTATTGAGCGAAGCTTTCTGGAGTGGACACCTAGGAAAGACCTTGAACTGGTTCAGATCTGTTAGCTTTTCACACTTTAGGAAGAGATTAGACATTTAGGCCGGCGACTTGTATGACCGTGCTACGCTATCCTGATGATGAACCGCCAACGTACAGAATAAATTGCAATGGATGTATCTTACATTGGAAACTAAACAGCTAATAGTTTAACCACTTTATGAATAAGCATAGGTCATATTTATACATATTTATACATTCAGGTGTAACTGTTTTGTTCACTTTAAAATGGCCCACATATCTTCTTTAATATGTGTATCCTGTAGCCAGGTAATGTTGATAGAAATACCAACAGACAGAGCCTCCTAACCTCTCAGTAGTTGGTTACAATTTTTTTTAAACATTTATCGGATGACAAACTGAATCCTTGATCAATGTCCCTGTGGCCAACTCATAGTGCGTCTTATTTCTACTGGCTTGACCAAAGCTTATGATCAGTTGAATTCTGTCAAACAAAAATGCCACAGTTTTAAAAGTTGAAATGATAGAAATGCAACCCAAATAATAAGCAAAAACAAAAATAAAAAAACAACAATCAAAAGAATCTGGAGCCTTTAAAGTCTGTTTTCACGTGAGTTACGGAATTTCCTGTGGAAATACAAATCAATGGAAATGGGGCCAGTTCTACCTTTACTTATAGCTCTGCCTCAGCAGCAAACAGGGAATGTCTGAGCCAGACAAGGTGGAACACTGCAGAAAGTTACAAATACCTTACATTTAATCCTCTTTTTTTTTTTTTGCAAAATTATCTTTGTTTTATATCCCTTTTAACTTTTTTTCTTTTAAACTTTATTGAAAATATCTGAAAGTCAGCAGCATGAATGCCTTTTACCTTCTACAGGAAAGCCTTTAGATGAAATAAATAAAATAAAAACACTCACGGAATTAGATGTAATATTCACATGGAAGACAACATATACAATATTAAACATATTTCTAAATCAATACTGCCTCCTACACAACAAGGCCTCCTACACAACCAATTGTGTTTACTTATTTATTTTGGCCGATTACTAATTAGCTTGTTTGAGGAAATGAAATTAACATATAAAAACACCATGGAACCAAATAATGCCATTAATAGTTCCATAGCTTCCAAAAAACACAGACTCACTCCTTAAACATAGAAAAATACTATACCAAAATGAAATACAAATATATATGTATATATATTAGAATCTGTTAGGCATTTTTGTATAAAGTGGTGGGGCTAAAGGAGTTAGGTTACATCACAGAACAAAACAAAAAGTAACACAAATCAATATAAGAAAGTACACAAAACAAAACAAAATCTGCAATCTTTTGCGTTGTAATTACATGATAATAAGAAGCTCTACATATT